>JAECUM010035924.1:0-24261 GCA_016617855.1 Megalonaias nervosa
TACATTTAGAACTGATTATATTAATCACGTACAAACATTTCTAAATTTTCGTAGAAATGTAAACAGATCTATTAATGACTTTTTTGGAACTCCACCAGTCGTTGACATAAAACTTACCGACATTAAGATGAAAATCAACGATATTGTTAGTGGAATTCCTAATATCATTGAAAAAACGAATCTTATTAAAATTCCTCACAAGCAGATCTTCAGCGTAGTATACACAGTAGCATCAGGATTAGGAGTATGGACACTGCAAGATAATAATCTCAAACACACCGCAGAAGTCACTGGTGTATACAGACTGTCTGTATTTAGTAGTGCAAAATTCAGTATATTTACTACATTTCCATGGCGTTATTCAAACGATACTTTTTCTGGAGTTGTATCCGTTATAATAAATAAAGATGCGGAAGAAACATTTCTGCTGGAAGCATCTGATAAAAATTTAACCAGAGCGTTATACTGGTGGTGTTTGGAATTTATATGTGAAACTCCTCAATTAGTTATCTAGATAAGTATAATGAATCAAGAGTCATTTATCGATGTTCAACGTCACAGATACGCTCAAGTATGTGAGTGTCAAACCAAATTAAAAAATATCATCGACGATTACACGATAAAGGTAAAAAAATATCGGCGTCGTATGGTTGTTATTGATATAATGGTAGATTCGGTTTCTGCTGTTATTGCTGGAACTGGATTATTACTATCAACAGTAACGATGACAGCGCCTGCAGTTGTAACAATTATAGTTTCAACGGCAACAACATGCGCAGGTATTTTCAGTATTATCGCTAAGAAAATATCTACGTGTACAAATGATAAACTAAATGAGTACATAATGAAATTGCACACAGCAACAGCCGCCTACACTAAATTATGCTCGTATATTTCAGCGTATCTCAGTGATGGTAAAATATCCGATGAGGAGTTCGTAACGATAATGAAAACCTACGATGAAGCATTCATAATCGCTAGTGACGGAAAGATGGAGAATTAAATAATAACGATAATAATAATGTCATCGTTAGAATTACTTCAGCAGATCGTAGCTAATACAACGCCGTCAAAAACTACTATGATATCATTAAGTTCAACCAATCCTGAATTTAGCGTTAATTTTCCAACTGCAATTCCAGCAAAGGAAATAGCGCTAGCGCAGCTTCGAGTTTATCATAGCTGGCCTAATATCAGGTCAAAATCATTTGGTGGACAACCAGCAAATAATTCACTGGTATTTGCGAATAAAAATAAACCTGATGGAAGTTCTGATTGGCAAGTTGTTGGAATTACAACGGGCAGTTATCAAATAGAACAGATCAATGATGAGTTCCAACGCAGAATTAAATCTATCACAGGGAAAGAATCTAAAATAGCGATCACTGTTTACGAACCAACATTATCAGCGGTGATTGAAATAAATTCTCCTGATTACCTCGTAGATATTTATCAGAGTTCGATTAGATCAGTGTTAGGATGGCCTGAAGTCGCACCTGTTTATAATGGATTTTCAGAACCAAAAATAGAAGAATTTAAAACGAGTGAAGAAAAATTCATTAAAGATCCAGAATATCGAAATAAAGAACCATGGAATTATATAGTATTTAAACGTGATCCAAACGACGATACATATTACTTTACCGATTTTGACGGTAAAAGGATCCCCAAGATGTATGGATCAATACTTATTTTCGAAGGCAAAGCCCCGCCTAGTCCTAGTCATCGTGTTAATGACAAATTTCCAAAAAGATTTATAGATGTTCTTAAGCCTGAATACGATAAAATATTTAATGATTTAAGAAATTTACTTATTTCATTATCTCAACATTATGATCATAATGTCAAACAGCAAATAATCGAGTCAATAAAACATTTAAATAGGGTCTTATTCGATTTATACATCGCCAATCGAAGTATTATAAAAACTGCTACTGAAACCGAAATCCTTACACAGGTCTAAAAAACACGCAATTATTTCTTGATCATTACAAAATAACAGAAAAAGATTTACAAACATTTTTTATACCAGATTTAAATAACGCTGAAATGAAGAAATCATTAAATGATCTTATTGAAGAATATTATCCGGGAGTAATTGAATCATGGAGCAAAATAGCCCCACCACCGGCTATACTAAAACACAATAACGACCCTTTTGGTGCCGGACGTCATATATCGCCAGGCATTGTAAATATAACATCAGTTATTGCAGTCAATCTGGTATGCGATGTTGTTGAAGGTAGTTATCAGGTAGATCTTTCTAAGTCTAGCCACCGCAGTGGCACTGCGGAGCAAGGGTATATATTATACAGTTTTAGTCCGTTGGCACCTCCCGGTTGGTTAATTGTATCAGAACCAATTAACCCCGTGTACCTGCGAGTTCATAATCCGTTACTATCAAGGATACACTTTAAACTTACAGACCAAAGCAATCGCATTCTGGACACAAGAAATGAAGAACTAAATATAAACCTGTATGTAAAATCATAATGCGTTATCATAACAAAAAAAAAAATATCCGGATGTCTATAATACTGTATTCTTTGTTTACATAAAATTCCGCACAGTGCACAATCGAAATCTATTATCTAGAAGGTTGGGCTGCATATTGATTATTCCATAACGGCTGTTGCCGCGTAAAGTTATTTTAAGAACATCTGCTACGACTAAATCAATTTCCTTGCTTATACGCATAGACTCAATGTTATACAGAATTATATATATTTTTTGGAAACTAGAAATCTCATTTTACAGAGAAAATTGTGGTTTTTGTTACTGTAGTTTTTAGGAATGTAGCGATATGACTGACAAATTGTTAAGCTAAGGCTATTGGTAAATACATATTAACTTTTTCAGTATGTATTTATAACAAGGTCTGATAGCTCAGTTGATAGCGCGTAGAAACTCTCATCCGGAGGGTCATGGTTCTAAACCCGAGAAAGACAAATTGTCTGCGGGAGGCGATTTTAGGCCAAGATTTATAATCTATTGGGGGCCTTGGCCGAGCCCTAGTCTATTTGTGAACAGAATTTAGTATACCTACCAGCGTGTCAACACGTAGTAGGTGTCAGTTTTGCACCCTACGGATTTGATATTTGGGGTGGGTGTGCTAGTTTCTGTTCACAGGTAGAGAAAAGGCCATTATCATCATTGTATATAATCATAATCATCATTGTATATAATCATAATCATCATTGTATATAACCATTATCATCATTGTATATAATCATTATCATCATTGTATATATAACCATATATCACCTTCATTATATATAACCATTATCTTCATTGTATATAATCATAAATGTGACCTCTGAACTTGCTCGGATGTCAAAAGGCAACCGGGGAGTTCACAAAGGTCAAAATGTGCCGTCCGCAAAAATCAACATCACATGACCATCTGTAAATATATAATCATTGTTCATCAATCAGTTTATATGTGACCTCTGGTCCTACTAAGATGTTGTTTGACACCTTAGGGGATCACATGGGGTTTGTGTTTCGTCTTTCGGAATTTCCTCTGGTCCTACTAAGATGTTGTTTGACACCTTAGGGGATCACATGGGGATTAATTCAGAATGCTCCTGAACTTGCCAGCATGTTATATGACAAGCTGGGAGTTCATATGGAGTTGTGTTGTGATATATGTTTTTGTAAAAAAAATATTATTTTTATATTAAATAAACACTTATTATATAATGAATTTTGAAAATATCAATGTCATTGTTTCTGCGATTAAAAAATTACAACATAACGGTATCAATGTATCTGATAATCTTAATGCTGAAAAGATTCTATGTGATTTTGACTCATTACAACAACGAAAGAACGATAACAGATTCACGCTATCCGCTGATTACAAGTTTATGAAAATTATCCAACAAGGAATGTTAAAGTCACTGGCAACTGTCACTGATGATCAGGTAAAATTGTTTGTGCCTCTCTCAAACGCTATTGACAAAATCAAGCTAGAATTATCTCATGAATACGAACAGAGAAAGATTATGAACTTTCGTATAAGACAATTAAGAGAACATTGTGAAAATACGAGTGAAAATGACAGCGATAATGATGGACCCCTGACTGTAATTATGGCTAAACAAAATCCTTGGGAAAACTAACATTCTGCTTAGTATAATTCAGCTTACACACGTGGATATTTTATATCAAAGAACCAACCATTATATTTCAGTAGGTATCAAGTACAATTGCACATTGTGTAATGTTTTCGTTGAGTTTGCTAGTTTTCGTTAGGTGAAAACCCCAGGAAGGTTAACGGGAATTAACATTACGTTTTTGATTTATCGATCAAAAACCGGTTTTTTCCAGTTATTTTGTTTGTATTATATGCATTTTTATGATAAAAAATCCGGAAAAAACCAGTTTTTCATCGATAAATTTAAAACCTAATGTTAATTCCCGTTAACTTTCCTGGGGTTTTCACCCTCAGAATTTGTCAAAATCTGACTGATTTTCACTGATTTTTGGTCATTTTTCATGCAAAAAACGAGATTTTCGAACAAAAAACGCGGTTTTCAGAACAAAATCAACGAAATAAAAAAACCACTAAATATTTATAAAAATTATTTTTATTTGCAGTACTTGAGATCCAAATTCACTGGTATGGACAATCAGGGTAGCTTTTGACATTAACTCGCACAAACGGATAACTACGATTATTATGCTTGACGGAGCGCTTAATTATTTGGTAACATTAAAAATACGGTAGACTAAACGTATTGAAATTTTATTTTTTGTGTAAATCTTTTGGAAAAAGTAGATCTTGTAATCCCGTCTGCCACGTATTGTACCGATCGTGGTACTATGTCAAAATATTTGGCAGCAGAATTAATTGATCTAAACACAATTTCTTCACCATCTGCATTTACAGATTTAATAGCTCTCTTTCTGTATAATTTACACCTTCCTGTGTTTCCGGATTTACAATTTTTACTCTGTGTAGTAACTCGTAAATTGGAAATCGAATTATCAAGCTTATCACCATTGATGTGATCAACTACATATCCATCTTTGATTATTCCAAAATAACACTCGTAGGTAAATATATGCGATAAATATCTTTTTTTCTTGTCATTAAATCTAAGATAACCAGTATTATCAATATTACCGACTGGTTTTTTCAATCTGCAGTTTCTGATCACACCTTCTCGAGATGCTTCATAATTAGTGATGATTGGATGTGACACAAATTCATTTTGTTCCATGTATATATAATATTTATTTGTCTAAATCATTGTTTTTTGAAAATCTTGCCAGATAATCTTCTTCGGTCTTTATAGGAGAGTCAGCGTTATATTTTTTATCGTAATATCGTTTCAACTCTCTGTATTTTTTACCACCGCATTGCGCACACAGTTGAGTCCTTCCTCGCACTCCAGCGCTACACACCATACACGGTTTTGGTCCTAGACTCCCATTTCTGACACATTGCATATGATAACTACAGTATTCATTCACGCATGATCTGTTACACGGAGATGTATAACCGATTTTTAACCAGTTGCAATGATTTGGTTGAATCATATACAAAAGATTAATGTTCAATTAAATATATATTTGCCCTAATTATAATATGGAAGAATTATCCGCAATTGAACCCTACGCAACCAGATTCGATCTTGACAGACTACCCGAGTATAAAATTAGTATTTCGATGCAAGATCTAGCTTTAACGAATGCGGATATAACTAAACGTATCCGTGAGGCCAAGAAGGAATTTCGTGACGATGGTGCAGTTCATGCATGGTCAACATTCAGGATAGGACATATCGTTAATATGATGAACGACAAACGAGGAAAAGTAATTATTAATCACCTTGATAATCAAAAATATTTCATTTTAATAAAGTTTATTGTAGAGACAGATGACGATATCTGGATTATTCGTGATAAGCGTGATCCAGTCCGTGTGCAGTCCGGGGGGGTAATATTGTTCTCTTAAATAACAGATCCAAACCTGGAATACTTACTGGCATTGATAAACCGTATTATGAGAAATCGTACCCTGTAACTGCGGTTGTCTATGGAATATTTCCGCTGAATGATAAACCTGATGTTGCGGATCTCAAACCGATGAAAATATCAAGGATAAACTGTGTAGCTGAACGAGTTACAGAACATTTTACAAATGCGATACGTGGTAATGGCTTAACAGATTTAAGACGTAAAAAAATAAATGCCTGGGCAGAGTCGGTTAAAGATACCGGAGCGTCTATTAGCGACGTTGCTGAGCTAGAGAAGAAATTGATATTTCCAATAGCAGTGAAAACGTTAACCGGAGAGATTTTGTACAAACCGAAGTATATAAAAAATGGAACTCCGATAGATATTATTGATCATATCGCGCACGCATGGACTGCTGCAGTAACAATATTTCCACGAGATAGAACGGTTAAATTTTATGACGGTGATATCTTTGATTTTATCAAGAATATTAGTAAAACCGATCCTGTTTCTGTTTGGTTATTTCAGAGTTCGGAATATAATCATTATGATCAATTTGTACGACCTAATGGTGATATTTATCGTACAAAATCTCTCCATGAGGAAATGGAACATCTTGCGCAGCGCCTTTGGCGTGAATATACCTCTGATGATGTCATAGTTAGACAATTATTGAATAACTGTTTTACTGTTTCGTCAGTCGCTGCTCATTTCGCTCAGGAGAAAAATTCATGGAAAACGACACGATCGGAATTTCTTGAAGATGTCAAGAAAAGTTGTATAGAATATGGACACGGTGGATTATGGAACACCAAATACGATTACAATGACGTTATCTCGGTTGATATGGTAGCATGTTATCCTGGGAGTTTTCTTGGATATGGAGCATGTTCTAAATACTTTAAGAGATTCGGACATCCTACACATGACATGACCAGGGTTGCAATAAACGGACCCTTACCAGATTTTGACTTAACAGGATTTGCTCACGTAGAATCATTCGAGTTTAGAAAAGATCTCCATGCGATTACTTATGCTTGGTTCGGAAGACATTTTTCAGAACGACGTTGAGTTCCGATAGTACTATTGCGATATATGCTTGATGCTGGATTTTTAATATCGTTGAGAGTAACTGAAGCGATTATATCGTATAGTTCACAGAAGCAAGTTTGGTTGCCAGAACCGGACAGATTTAATATCGATGATGCCAGGAAAGAATTTCCTGATATTGATGAAGATCATATCATTAAAATAAGTAAATGCAGGAACGAGTATGATGAGAAACTTGCAAAAGATCTCGGCAGAAAAATAATCGGTAAGTTTACACAAGGAGGATCACATGATCATAAACGAACATGTACAAGATTGATTATGGACGATGCTGAATTAGATTTTATAATCGCTGATACGATGGAGAAAAACACATTTATAAACAGATGTAATGCTTATTTATCAGATGGAACAAAACTAGGTACCATTGTGAGCTATACTGATGGCGAATAACCGCAGTTTACTCATTTAAGATCTTCGATGCTAGCGTACGTTTCGATAAACCTACTATCGATGATAAACAGATTTCCTCGTTACGCTGTCAGAGTCGCTACGGATTCATTTTATGTACACAAAAATATAAAGATTTATTAAAACTCGGTAATGGTGAATGGGGGACGTGGAGGATAAAACAAGAAAATATACTTAATTATTCTGAATCTGCCGATGTTGAAATTGCGGAGACATATTACAAAAATAATAATCAAATATCAAAATCATCTGCACCATCTGTGTATGATCCTGTATCTAGACATAAAACCGTTTATCTTAATAGGAGTGGAGGGTCAGGTAAAACAACTCGTGCGATTAACTTATTTATAAATAATAACTCAGATATAATTGTTTTGACACCTACACATAAACTTTCTAGAGAAATAAAGCAACGAGGAGTAAAATCATGTACATATCACAGTTTCTTTAGATGGTGCGGAGATACATGGACTCCATCGCGGATGGGTGAAAAATATATACCCAGGTATATTATATGGGATGAGATATGCACGGTGTCGTTAGAAACACTAAAAACATTTCTTGATTGGTTGTTATTGAAGAATACTGCTGTGATTATGTGTGACGATCATGGTCAACCACCACCCTTTGTTGGACAGTCTCCACATGAATGGCTAAAGAATAATGTAGATTATTATGAAGAAATAAATGATGACCATAGAGCTATTGATGAACCGCTAAAAGAACTTAAAAGATTAATCAGACTGCAGCCAGATCAAATACAATGCGAGATTCTGCGTAAAGTAATTGCAGAGACAACTATGAATGAATTTTGGACTTTATGGAGACCTGCTGATTTGATAGTCGCGAGTAGAAAGATAGTTCGTGATGAACTACAAAAGAAATTATTTATGTTACATAAAGAAAAGTTTCCGGATCTACATGTACCTTTGTGTTATCGCCCATCAGATACTCGACGACAAAATATTGAAGTTGAAATACCAGGTGTCTTGGTTCCACCGAGGGTACAGAATCTTGTCTTGAATGATATCGTGTTGGTTGCTGTTGATGTTGTTGAGAACGCGTTGAACATAGATAAATCGCCATGGACGTTAGGATACGCTATAACAATTCACTCGTCGCAGGGATTAACTATAACTGATACTAGAATCTGGATTGTAGATGATCGTATTGAATGGTCAAACTTAGTCTATCTCGCCGTATCTCGAGTCAGGAGAATATCGCAACTGCGTAGGGTTATTGTAGATTACGTAATAACTGAAGAAATAACCAACAATGTCGATATCAATAAAAAATTAGTCAGCTATAAACAGTGTGACAAAAAAAATAAACGTGATTTTGATCTTGATGCTGAATTTATTATAACATTAAGACAACAACAGAATAATCATTGCACAAGTTGCAACTGTAATATGTCATGGCAGCATTCAAATAATAATCCAAGACAATTTACCGTAGACAGAATTAATAGTGATCTCGGTCATACACGTGATAATGTGATGCTGACCTGTCTAGAGTGTAATCGACGTCGAGGTTCTGGACGTTTACAAAATTGAGCTTGGTGGTAATTGCGTATCCTCAGGAATTATTTGCAGTTGTTCACGTACAAATCCACGTTGAGAGGCTGTAGAATCTAGTCTGTATATTGGAGGTCTACCAATGGATCTTACCACGCTAGAAATTTTATGTGTAGTCACGCTCCAGATAGGATCGGTTGCTCTGTTTTTGCCACCTTCAAGTTCGCCAAGTTCATATAAATATCTTACAGTTACATTACCTAATACTGGTTGAGAGAAAGATTCACGTCGTATTGGTATATATATTTTTTTTATCGCATTAGAAGGTTTCATGGAAGTTGCACGAGTAATTTCATTATTCAACGCAGCTATCACACTCGGTAATCTTGCAACCCATTCACGAGATCTATCCTTGAGGTCAGTAGATATTTCCTTTGCATATTGGTATCCAAATAACCGCTCAGCAAGTGTTCTATTAAATCGTTCAACGATTGCCTGATCACGATGAATTTCAGTATGTCCTCGTCTGATTTTAACGTTATGTTTCTTCATCAACAATGATACTACTCCAAGAAATTCTTTACCAGGATCAACTTGTAATAACCGTGGCCATCGTAAACCACCACGTTGATAAATGCGCTCAAACGCAGATGCAACTTCAGATGCTGTCTTTGTTGATAATGGCTCCGCTTCTTTATATCTACTTGCAACGTCAACGACAGTTAATGCGTATTTGTACGTGCGTGATTTTCGTTCACGTGTTTTAATGGTATCGTGTGGTAAAAACAGTATATCCGCTTGATGAACTTCATTAGGGACACTAACATCAAAATGCGCGTAATGAATTTTTTTAGGTGGACTTAGGAAGATTTGCTATATTGCCTGTCGTGCTAACCATGATGCAGCGACATTACGTGAAACTTTTGCTGCTTCGGCGAGTTTACTAATAGCTGCCTTACCTCTCCAAAATCCTCTCGGGGAATAATAAACAGATTCCATTATGATAGTTATATAATTAATTGCCAGCCCCTAGCACTAGTTTACCTTTCATAGCAGTTTTTACTAGAAAGCTAGCGAGAGATTCTCTGAGAGATTTATTAGGTATAGAATTTAACGCGTGAATCAATTTCACATCCGCGAGATGTCGTTGTTGCAAATCTTTACTTTTATAAGCAACATCATGAATGTGACACGCTTGATCAATCTTATTTACTGGATACTCTCCTGGTTTTGGCTGATCTTGGTTATCGAGTCTGATATCGAGACGAGTTCCTGGACCACAATAATTATATCCAGGTAAATGTTTCTCACCGGGGTATTTAGGCCCATGGAGTTCCTGGTAATTTTCCTAACGAAGCAGCAATATCACCCCCACCTGTCTTTATTCCTGACTTAGTCATGGAGACAAATTTATATTTCTTGGTACCACATTTCACACACTTACCTGTAAGTGCTCGTCTTTTATTTTTTGTTGTTATTGTCGTTAATTCAGTAGTATCGGTAGGCGCTCTGCATCGAACACAATATAGACTCATATTATTAATTATATGGATATAATTGACTTTTCTGCGACACGAAAACAAGAACCAGTAAAGCACCATCCGGCGTTACCAAATTCTATCAGAATGATTATAATAGGCCCATCTGGAAGTGGGAAGATGCAATTATTGCTCAATCTAATAATGAGATGGTTGAAGTGGGATAAATTGTATTTAGTAGCGCCATCTGTAGATGATCAGCGATGTTACGAAGTACTTAAAGATTTTAATGAAAACGCAAAATTGTTGCATGAAGATAGTGTCATAGACTTTATTACTGATATTGATGAAGCGCCATCTGTAGATGATCAGGACGGATTCATTAATAATTTAGTAGTGTATGATGATGTTATGCTGGACAAACAATCAAATCCAGCTAGAATATTTTCACGAGGTAGACATAAAAACACAGACGTGATTTATGTTACACAGCGTTATACACAAATTCCAAAAGTAATCAGGGATAACTGTAACATTTTAGTTGTATTTAACGGAGTTGATAATCATACGCTGCAAAATATTTATTATACTTGGTGTTCTGGGGACATGGACATGAACAAATTTAAAAATTTCTTTTCAAAAGCACAAGCTGCTCCCTTTGGTTTTGTAACAATAAATTTACATGATCCGAGGTCAAGAGATCGTAACGGACTTGATACAATTTTTGGATAAAAACCATAGCAGCAGAGAGGGTGGACGACATACGCGTAGTGACCAGTATGTGAAAAAATCAGAAAAAATCTGGTCAATTAAAGAAGTTTTTACTATTAAGACAAAAACTTTTTTTCAGCCTTCGTAGGAACCCTTAATTTTCAAAAATAAGGTCTCTAAAAAGTTGTAGGGTCCACCCTCTCTGCTGCTTGGCTTGAAATTTCTAACATCAACTCAAAATAGGGTTGCCAAACTCTGGAGAAAACAAAATAGTAGTCAATAAAATGCAATGCTAATGGGTAGATGTGTCTGTCTTGGTTTAGCAACTCATCATTTCCCCAACATGGTCCCTGGAAAAGAATAAAATTAATTCAGCTTTTAATTTTAAAAAAATAACTTGCAGAAAACATTAAAAGCTAGATGCAACAAATATTCCCTTAAGGGAAATGAACAAAAAAGAAAATGCAGGAACATATGCAAAGCCTGCATCTTCATCCTTCTACCTTTTATAATGGCTACTTACTGAAATTATTTATGATATTCTTGAGAAACTCAAACATACCAAATTTTGAAATAAAAATATTCTAATATATATCTGAGATAACAAGATAAGTGCAGTACAAAAAATTCATTGTTATCACAACTGACACAACCTAGTATGCAAGCCAGATGAGTTCGGCGGAGAAAAAAAGAGCCAAAGCAAGAGCGAGGAAAATACAGAGAGAAAAGGAAATGAAGAACAAAGAAAGCCAACAAGTGAGAAATAAAACAAACTCTTCTGGATCCGAAGAACAAAACTCGGGGAAAGAAATTTTGGACAACTCAGATAGTATGACATCCCAAACTAATAAAACAATAGAAGAATCAGTGCTTTTTAGTAAAAATGTGGTATAAAGGATGCCAATATGTGACAGAATGCTACAAGCGTGGCAATGTAGGCCATTTGCAGAGAGCCTGTTCGCACCAGGGAATGACTCAAGGTTCCATAAAGAATACATAAGCGGCGGTAACTGCAATTAAAAAAATGCAAGAAACTGCAGCAGAGGATGCGCCTGAGCCAATAGAAATGATAGGGAATGCAGAATCAGGTGAAAAAAAACCCAAATAATCAACCAAGAGACTACTGTAGAAATGGCGGTAAAAGTCAAAACCACGACTCTTACTGACAGCTTGGAATCAAGCTTGGATACCACATCTAAAGAGGCAGAAGATTGGAAGGATGCAAGCCAGACCAGTTTTGCTGAAAAAAAGAGAGCCAAAGCAAGGGCAAGGAAACTGCAGAGAGAAAAGGAAAAGAAGATGAAGGAAAGTCAACAAGTGGGAAATAAAACAAACTCTTCTGGGTCGGAAGAACCTATTTCTGGGAAAGAACTACTGGACAACTCAGATAGTCTGACATCTCAAACAAACAAAACAATAGAAGAATCAGTGATAATGGACTTGCCACCAAAGATGCAGGAAGATGTAGAGAGAGATTCCTCAACCCCAATTTTTCTGCTAAAAAGAAAGAGATCAGCCTCAACCCCTAGGACACCATCTGAACCGGAAATCCTAGAATTACTCAAGGAGGCAAGAAATGAGAAGGAAAAAAGAGCAATATCCTTAACCAGAGAATCGCAAAAGAAGGAATCTCAATGAAGGCAATCAGCCTGGAGGATTATAGAGCGAAAAGAATTGCCCACTGACAGAAAATTTCCAGTATGAATGTCATTTATATAATGCATAAAGAAATTAACACTTATACATAGCCAAGATGGAGGGATTGAACCTTCAAATCTTGACTATGAATATTAATGGAATAACAAATAAAGTAGAAAATTTAATAGCAAAATCTAAATTGTATGATATCATTTTGTTACAAGAAACACATGGATTGGCCGAAGACATAGTGAAAAAACTAGAACAAGAGCTAGATGCCATAGTTATCACTAGTAACCACCCTGCAAAAAACATAGCAGGAGTGGCTACAATTGTTCAGCGATCCACCAAAGATTTAAACTTTGAAGATAAAACAATAAAAAGTGATTTACAAGGAAGGTTAATACATACTGTTTTAAATAACTGGAATATTTTTAATGCATATATGCCAGCTGGAGGAATTGTCCTAGAAAAATTAATTTTATTATAACTGTGAACCAATACATCCAACATTTTGCATTGGAGCCGTGTATAATAGGAGGGGACTTTATTTGGGTATACAATGAACTTGATAAAAGCGAAAAATTGTCAGAATCAGATAAAGCAATGCGTAAATGGGTTAACACTTTTTTAAAAACAAATAATGTAATAGATATTTGCAGGTGGATTAATAAAGATGCCAAAATTTATACCTATATATATGATAAAATAAAAGGCAGCAGATTGGACACCTTTTATATTTCAGAAAATCATATCTCAGTAGCACAAAATTGTAATATACTTGAGGATTCTTTGACAGATCATAAACCAGTCTTCTTGGAAATAAAACTACTAAACAGAGTCAAATGGGGAAAAGGGATATGGAAGTTGAATAATACTCACCTACTAGATACAGAATACATTGATACTATAAAAATACACTTGAACAGATTTAAGGAAGGAAAACTAGGGGACATAATGAACGATTGGGAAGTGCTAATAAAAGAAATTAAATGCTTAACTAAATATCATAGCAAAACAAAGAGTCTGCAAAAACATTGGCTACATAAAACATATACAGAAATTGAAAGGAAGGAAAAGCCACTATCAGAAGAGGATGACAAAATTATAAAACAATGGGAGGAAGTGGAAAAAGAAAAAACAGAAGGGTGTAAAATAAGAGCAGGGAAATTTGGAAACTTATATAAAAAAAGAGAGGGGATTATATAGAAGACTAGAGATTAAAAAGGGGGAACACAAGAAAATTGAAGAAATGAGATTAGGAAATACAATCTATAAGGATAAAGTAAATATTTTAAACAACATTCAGCAGTACTATGCAAACAGTTTTAAATCCCAAAATATAGATAGTGATATAGTATTTAAATATGTTCAGGAGACTAAATATAACCAAATTCCACAAAACCAAAAAGAAAGCTGCGATGAATTTATCACTGCAGAAGAAATCATAAATGCAATAAATAATTTAAAAAAAGGAACATCACCAGGCTCTGATGGAATAACATCAGATTTTTACATTAAATTTAAAGGGGAACTAGTAGATATGTTAGAATTACTATATAATAACATTTTATTCCGTGGAGAAATGCTTAGAACCTTAAGAGAGGGTATTATTACGCTCATATTTAAAGGGAAGGGGGATAGAATAGATATTAAAAATTGGAGACCCATCACGTTATTGAATACAGACTATAAAATTTTAAGTAAGATAATCATTAATAGATTAAGAAAGTGTCTAAATAATATAATACATTTAAACCAAAGTTGCGGAGGGATGGGGAGGAAAATTTTAAATAACACGCTTTCGAAAGAGGCTATTATAGAACTTTTAAAAAATAAAAATGAAAAGGGGATTATGTATTTATTTGACCAAGAAAAGGATTTTGATAAAATAGAACATGATTTTATCTTTACAGTTCTACAAAAATGTGTGTATGGGGATAATATTCTAAATTGGATCAAAGCAATGCATAATAACATCACTTCTAAAATAACAATTAATGGAGCTATTTCAAAAGAATTTATTTTACAACGCTCAGTTAGGCAGGGCTGTCCCCTGTCTATGATTTTATATGTTATTGCAATTGAAGCCTTGAATATAAATATTAAAAATAACACCAACATTCCAGGGATTAAAATACCTAATATGAAAGAGAAATTTAAAACTATACTACACGCAGACGATTGCACAAACTTTACCAGAGATGAATTCTCTTTTAAACACTTTACAAGATGAATTCACAAAATTTGGAAAGGCCTCTGGCTCAGTAATTAATCACGATAAAACAGAAATTTTATTAATAGAAAACTGGAGGGGAAATCACCCTAGTCTCCCCCATATCTGATCAAAACTCAGGTTAAAGCATTAGGAATATTCTTTGGGCTAAACTCTACTCACAAGAACTATCGTGAACTGATCAGGAATTTGGATGCACAGATTGAAACTTGGACGCATACGAGGACCATCAAAAAATCACAAGTGGAAACCTAACGTCAATATGAATATCCAAGGAGGAGTAGTGATAGCAAAATTTTCATGGTAGCGGGCACCATTTAATTTGTTATGAACTAGACCTCCGAATGACACTGTATGCCAAGACTTTCTTACAAGCTGCAATAACAACAAGTTATTAACTGATGATGTACAGTGGACAGACAGACAGATAATGGATGATGGGCTCAGCCATTTGGTACAAGTTCTTCCTGTCTATGACCAGGTGACCTAAAATAAAGTTTTGCCTTTACCATTTTCATAGAGCAAAATAAAGAAGAAGCAGCTAAATAAGACCAATTATTTTAAAACAATTACATAACAAGAATACCAACACAAGGAATGAATTCTGATTGTATAACAATGATAACCTCACAGCAATATATGTCATTGTTGGCCATGAGTGTCATTGATAAAATCAATTCTACATGGAAAAAACAAGCTGGAACACAAATCAACTGTTTGATCATGAATTGATAGGTCTGATCAGGATTTCCTGTGTACAAAACAAAAGCACATGTACACATATTATGCAAAAGAGAAAAAAATAATAAAATTTGTAAAACAAAAGGAGATCAAACTTTTACACAGAGATGGCACAAAATCATTTACATGTGTACAAGAGAATTTAACTGAAGACATGGTTACCAAAATGTGGACCTTCTGTTACAGATAAGAAGCACAAACAAAAACCAATCCATCTCAAGTGAAAGCTTCAATCATTTTCAAGCATCTGAATGATTCAGAGTCAATAATTGGTAATATAAGCTATTACACAATATCTAAAGTGAAAATGAAACTTACTTATTATTGTTCATGTGAACACCACACAATGCATCTTTCTGTATCTTGCCAAATGGAACACTGTAGGCCATGGAATGGTCAAGGAGGTTCATGTTGCCCAAAACATGGTAATCTATGAAGATAAAAAAAGTAAAAGTGATCCTTCTCAGTTCTCTCTCTCTCTCTCTCTCTCTCTCATGGAATTGTGTACAGAATGTAACACTCTGAAAAATTAGATATTCCCAGTGTTGTCACTAGATCACTACTGAGACAGCAAAATAACAAAACAGGAATAAACCATGGACATTAATGTACAATGCATACATTCATTTAATAAATTCTATTCAAACTGTGATACATTTCTTTTGCAGATTCAAAAAAAATTTGATAAAAGGGTATGTTCATATCAGTAACCATTATGATGGATGGTCATTTTAGCTTTCCTGTCTTCATGATGTTATATAAGGCATAATAACTGTGGACATGTGCTACTGTTTTATCTCCATCATAATTAACTGAGGATACAATCTTTAAACACTCACCTCTCCAGAAGCATGCCTCAGCGTTCAAATAAACCTGATTAGGAGTTGAGCAACAGATTCTATTCTCTTTACTTTTGTCATGGATACTGCTAATATATGATAGGTAATGGCCTTGTGGAAAAGTGATAGTAAAGGGTCCATCCGAGGCATTGACCCAAATGGTATATCGGTCTCCCATCACGAACAGACATATGAGCATGTTGAACATGGACGATTCAATCTGTGTAATAAAAAATTAATAGAATGACAAAATAAACACTGATTTGTCAATTTCTAGGTTCAGCATTAGTGGCAATAAAATCTATAAATGGCACCTATAATATATCAGCTTAGACATAATGGTGTTTCCAAAAAAGCAAAGAAAATGAATTGTCAATATACTACTGGGTCCCCATTGACCTAGTTATTGAGCATCTGCTGGGTCCCCATATCTGGCCAAAAAGCAACTTCTTTGATGGGTCCCCATAATCTGGGAGTGAAGCAAACCTTCTGCTGGGTCCCATATATGGACATGAAGCATTCACTGCTGGGTCCCCATATCTGGCCAAAAGGCAACTTCTTGGATGGTTCTCCATAATGTAGGAGTGAAGCATCTACATCTAAATCCTATAATCTCAGAATAATACATCGACTACTCAGATCCCTTCTTCTGGTCGTGCTTGTACTCCTAATCTTAACTGAAGCCATTTCTGATGAGTCCCCTAATCCTTATGATTTTGAACTTTATGATTTTGTACTACATCCTCAATACCAACCTGTCTGGGAGCCGAGTTGCCAGTAGTAATTTTGGAAAACAGGACGCCTTAATCTTCGAGGAAGAAGTAGTGACCTGCCTTCTTTTGCTCTACATCCTGTAAATTTGAAATTATGAAGCATGTTACAAAAAGAATGTTTACAGCATTTTACGGTCAAAATGCAAATTCTTGAAAAGACTGACCAAGAGGAGATTAAAGTGTTACTTCAAATCAATTATATTTCACCATGACTTACCATATCTGGATAAGCCTATTTTGGAGGACTTTAATAATTGCATATACATGCATTCAGAAAAGATGGGCATTTGACTAGATGTGCTTTTCAAAATTCTCTGTGCATTAATCATCTCAGATGTTTTCACTCAAATGAAATTTATTTGATATTCTTCACAAATTATACAATAATAAATGTTAGATAAGATATTAGACTTTGTTTCTATGAGTCTTAATTTAATGAAAATTATTATATTAATATTAAACAACTTCCTTGTTAATCCATGCGTGGATTACCTGCTAACCTATAACATGGTAAGACCTATGGATCCCATTTTCAAAACAAAAAAAGCAACAAAAAATAAAGAAATGAGATTAGCAACAAAGTAAAACTGTTTTGCAAAAGTCCAAACATACTAACATCCAATCTTCACATATTTCAAAATGTTAAAATGTTTAATTATCTATGATAATAATGAGGTTCAAAAGAGAAATATTTCACTATCTCAATATATTAATAGTTACACTGATACAAAACTGCTTAGCCTTGTGTCTAATGACTAGGACACTGGAAACATTGTTCCAACAAAAACCAATTGTAATAACACTGCTCACTCAGTGGATAAACAAGATTTATTTGAATGGTCCTTAAACATGATGATACAATCTAATTAGCAGAATAATTGTCTCCAGCCAAACAATACATGAAAGGTGCCAATATCACATCAACATCTGGTTGTAGGTTCATCATAATTTCTTCTCGAAATCATACACTGTTGACAACTTCACTAAGTATTTGCCCTTAGCTAATCTGTGGATTGTTCTACAAAATGTGCAGTGATACATTCAAAACTAAGACACACAATTATTATCTTTTCTTTAATTTTTTTGATGATTTTTTTCTCAATCCAGATGTAGTGCTCCAAAAACACGTGACTCCTACATGCCGACTGTATTTGGGTACTGTTCAGTCATTAATATTTGCTACTGGCAAAGAGGTATAAGGTGACAGTTAAGGCTGATATCTTGAGGAATTAACCAGTGCATGCATATTTAAGGACTTAGCTCCAATGCATTGTGAGTTTAATTCAAGCAATGAATTTTAAGTTTGTTTGTTTATAATACTACGAGTACTCTGAGATGGAAGGGAAACAACTCCAATTTTACCAAGGCATGAATTTGATAATACAATACTGCATGTCAACTTGATTTATTTTGAAAGACTGTCATCAGTTTATCAACATTAATTGAAATCTTTCTTTAGATTTAATATTCATTAATATTCAAATTCATTATACAAATACAAATGTAGGGCAAAAGACATTGTATTTATGCATCAACACGAGCTGTTTGCACCCACCCCTCAAAATGTTAACCAAAACTGTAGTCTCCCTTACTATCTCACAACCTCGCTTATGCTGCAGTCCAGATCTCTGGACCCCATTGCCCATTAGTTATCATTGGAAAGGTGTAATAATAATAATAACATTATTATTATTATTATTATTATTATTATTATCATCTCAACATACTCTGGCAGAATTGAGCTTGTTGATACGAGGTCTGAAATTATTAGGATCTCGTCTGAAAGTTATGTCCAGGGACTCAAGGAACTTGTTCATGCCATTCAGCAAAGACTGGGAACTGGAAATAAAAAACAAAAAGTCAAGACTCAAGAGCTATCTACATTTTGCAAATAAAAATGAAGTACACTACCAGCATGACATTCTGTTAGATGGTTTGTAATGGCAATTTCTATATACTGTTTGGCTATATCATGCTGAGCATGTGGTAGCTAAGCACCTTTCAGAAGGAAAAAAACCAGAGGCAGCCAACCTGGGTTGGCCTCGGCAGGTTATTAAATCAGTTACATTTGGATTAATAGCAAAAATGTTCTGTTGATTTAGCTACCATGGATCCCCAGTATGACAATCAAGGACCTTATCAATATTCAGTCATTAGGAAGAATACCCTCTGTAGTTATTTCAGACTAATCACTGTGACCCTAAAACAACTAAAAATTTGTTATAATTATAATTGTACAACAACTTGCAAAAAACTCCAACTTTGAAAATACTAATGCCAATCATAATGCTTATGCCAGAATAACTGCATAGTTTCTCCATATACTGGATAAACTTAGACAATTAATTGGGTAAATTTTTGCGAATATCCATTAAGTAAAAATATTTCCTTAAAAAAAAGTTGCAAATACAGTCCAGGTGTTTAGATTATTTTCAAATTAAAGATGCTTCCAATGAGCCTTAAAATGTATAAGTGAAGTATAATTAAAAAAAAAAATTTTTTTTCTAGTAAAATACATTTCTTCAGTACTACTTAACTGATCATAATAAATTAGGAGAACTACTACAACCTCACAATTCCACTATTCCAAGGTTAAAAGTTATTTGCCCACCTAGGTGGCTGTTATTTAGAGAGATATCCCCTTGATATGGCGATTGGTGCCAAACCCCGTGAATACTTCAGCAATTGGAATGGTGGCATGCTGTCTATATGTAACAGTGATGAGGAGGTGATGGTACATGTTTATTATGATCTGGTAAGTATTACTGAAGGAACATATATTAGTAGAAAAAATTGGTTTCTTCTTCAAACATGTTACCTAATCATAATACCTTAGGAGAATAGGCAAGAGGTGGAGGGAGATACACCCCCTTATCCCAGAGAGACCATCTCCAGTCCCCTGAGGTAAGTGAGACAGCTTCAAGATAACCCAATAAGAGAATAGATTCTGTATTCTGTATGTCGGGCATCATATGTGTCTGATGGGACAGATCAGTGGTGGACCTACTTGCAACAAGGTGGAATGCCAAACTCCCTCATCTCCTCAAGCAGCCATTATGGCAGTTAATTTAATCCCATCCCAGAGTTGCTGAGCATGTCTGAATTATATTAAACATGTGCTCAGGAACAAACAGTTCTCACAACCTGTGGTAGAGAAATCATTCAAGCAAGATGACCTCCACTTTAAAAGTGTACAAAGGCAAATGGAAAATATTCAAACAATGGTGTGACCAAGAACACATTATACCACTGCAGAGATCAATACCTCAAATAACTATCTTCCTACTATGGTTCTTTGATGAGAAAGAGTACCAATCACAATCAAAGGCTACTGTTCCATGATCACTGACACCCTACCTCATCAAGAAAGATGTGAAGATATGAATCTTCCAAGTCCACAGTGTCTGCCTAGTCTCCCACCTGGATGGCATTTTGAAATTCATGGTGTATCCATCGTGAAGCAAGAGGCACTTAAATCAATGACAAGGCAAAGAGTGCAATATTTGTTGTTTGGGGAAACCTAGACAAAGGAGACATGATGAAAGTGATACTGAGTCTCTTGGAAACCACTTAATTGGTCCATAGATCATCATGGCATATCTTGTCCCATTTGGCAGCAATGAACTAGCATCTTCCCCCTACTGGGATCTGTGATAAGGTGATGTCATTCTTTTAGGTAGGGAGGCTCACATGAAGAGAATGCTGGCAAAAACAATCACCATCTCTCTGCCTCTTGTCCAATTTTGTTCAGGTGAACTGTGATTTTTGATGATTGTAGATTAGACAGGACTGCTTCCCAGTGGCTTATGTCCTAGGGTCATACCTGTGATCTTTTTGTTGATGGCCCTGAAAATCCCTCTGCAGTAGCTAAGACTATGAGGAGAGAAAATTGGATTCTTTGGTGGATTGTTTGCAGACTTTCATCAACCTGACTATTCAAGTGGAGATCAGAAAATAAAGGTTGTGAGCATAGCTTGGCCTTATGATGGTCTTTAGAATCGTGGAGCTAGAGAGCGCTGCATCCCGTTCGGCAAGTTGTAAGTTCATAGCTGCTGTTAGGGCATTGGCTAGAGTATGTTAGGCAGTTCCACTGAAGACATGAGTCACTCTGGAAATGGAATCTGATGCATGTCCTGTGGGATTCGGGGTGAAAGAAGATATGCTGTGTTCTGTCTGTCTGTTGAAAGATTGCCAGAGATATAAAGTAAAACAAAAAGCCTATGGCCACAACATTGCACACCAACTGATCTGTTAAAAGTCATCCAATCCACATGTACAGAGGATGACTTTGTCATTCCCAAAGCTGTAATATCTGGGTTCACTGCTACAGTATCCAAATCGAAAACTATCTGTGAGTCTTACAGAACTGCTGACTAATGTTTGAGAGAAGGCATCTTTGTGAAAAGGGTCAGATGATGCTTGGGTCTTGTAATTGACAGATTGAGCAGACCAGAATGTTGGAAACTCTGCCAGAATATAGATGTGATCTGAAGGTAGATTCTTCCTATTTGGTCTATGATCAACTGATCTGCCGCTGTTGCAGAGGGAGGAGAACAAAACTCCAGCAGAAGTAGACAGAAAACTTCTTCAGTCAAATCTCATAAGGCAGAGTCTTCACACATCATTTACTGGTAAAATCAGCATAGTGTTATGTATATAACTATGAAATGGATGCTACGAATAGATTAATATAGAAAACTTACCTGTATGTATCCAACAATAGCAGAAATTGTACAGCGATATTGGACAAGTTTTGTGTCTCACACATCAGACCTACACCTGTTTAAACACAGCTAAAGCAATGTAAGGGGATGCAATTTTGACACATGGAAGTATGAATGAAGGGCACCAAAGTGTGTGAGTGTGGCAAAGTGATGACACTGAAAAGTCTGAAATTTTGTCATTAAAAAAAGAAAGAAGCTGGAAATTTATAGATGGGTATACTTCCCTGCAAAGAGAACACAACCCCAACTTGCTTTACAAAGACAACTCCCAAAATGCTTTTATGTAGATTGCAAGACCTCTGTGTCCGTAGATACTTGGCATGAGTGGAAGTAGTAACTTTAGTATTCACATGATTTTGCAACAAGCTCTATTATCAAGGGGATGTCACTCTATCTAACTCACAGACAGGTTGGCAGACAACTTTTAGCTTTTTAGATAAAATGTTTCAGCCTGGGAGGGCTGCTTTTGAGAGGTAGTAATTCTCCTAAGATATTATGATTATCAGGCAATGTATCTGAAGAAGAAACAGAGATGCAACAAGCAAATTTTAGCAAATCCAATATTCTGTCTTCATTTTTAGACAGCTTTAGCCACTAATCATTGAGAACCTTACAACCAATAAGTTAACTAAATAAGAACAAAGGAGATGATTTACCTGTTTGCCTTGGTGTCAATAGAGGGTATTCCATCAAACACAATGACCCTGTCAGCCAAGTATGTAGCCATGATGAAATCATGTTCCACAACAAACGCAGTCTTCTTGGCATGCATAATAAATCTGAAAATTCAATACAGTTTTTGCAAACAGTATAGAACCATACAATTATAAAAATAGTTTTTAAGAAAATAATAACTAAGAATTCTTGAACTATAGAATGAATTCACTGATAATGACAAATTAGATTCTCCTTCTATTCCTGAAGCAGGTCCCAGGGTCTGTGAAATGAAAATTTACACATAAATTGGGATTTTTCTAAATATTAGAAATCTCCAATTTAATTCACCTCAAATGAAACTTTTCAGGTCAAAATTTAGAAAATATAAACATTTTGGGGGATTTGGCTTAGGGACAAAAGTTGTCCCCCAAAATGACCAAGGCAAATCCCTTCAAACGCAGAAGAGACCCAAAAAAACCTGTAAAAGATACATCTAGTCAGGAAATTGCAGTTTTCAATAAGCATTACTGTGACAGTACACAGAAAGTGTAAAATCTGCATTCATGGGTTTAAACTAAGGTAGATTCCATTGTGCAAAATGTGACTGTTTATGCACAGACAAATATATTACTGCATTCTTGTTTAAGTCTAAAAAGTACACAAGAGTCCTGAATAACACAATGTCTTTTCTTGTATGGGTTACACAGACTTGCACGTAAATTGCATTATGGACTTGATGCCAGAGATATATAACATCATGCTTGCTATGTCTCAAATTATTATTCCCCCATGAAAGACAATAAGTATGCTTTTAAATACTCAGCTAATTACATACCTGGATCAATTGTGACAAATCTATAAAAACTGTAATGGGGGTTTAAATTTGATGTTCACGATCAGGTTGTTAACACAAAGTTTGCATCATCATGCAGAAATCTAAGATCAAGGATTTAACTGTTAAACATAAAACAAATTTTTTGTATTTAAGTCACAAAATTTTTATCTTTGGTATTTAACTTGTATTTTGACAAACTGAATTATATCAGTTTACACACATACTAACAAGAAATAACTCTATGTTATGTTTCATTGTTTCTCCTGTCAAACCTTTTGATGTCCTTGCAAACATGTATTCAGTGTTAAGTTTACACACATAGCAGCAATAAATAACTCTACATCAAATTTCACCTTTTGATGACCTTGGCAGCATGTATTCAGTGTTAAGTTTACATACATAGCAGCAATAAATAACTCTACGTCAAATTTGACCTTTTGATGACCTTGGCAGCATGTATTCAGTGTTAAGTTTACATACATAGCAGCAATAAATAACTCTACGTCAAATTTCACCTTTTGATGACCTTGGCAGCATGTATTCAGTGTTAAGTTTACATACATAGCAGCAATAAATAACTCTACGTCAAATTTCACCTTTTGATGACCTTGGCAGCATGTATTC
>JAECUM010035925.1:0-62139 GCA_016617855.1 Megalonaias nervosa
TAGTATAGTGCGTACAAAAATCAATCGTGAGACCTGTAGTGTTGTTTAACATTAGAGTCTTTTAAATTAATGCATATGGTTGGGGACTAAATTCTTTCTTGTTGCTCATAATGTTCCTCTCGGTACAAGACGTGCTGCTATTAATTGAACCGTGATCGCTCTATCCTGGCCTAATTAAATTTGTTTCGGATTTGTAAAGCATGAGGACTCTCTAATGAATAGAGAATCCTGGTGAATCTGGCAATAGTCACCAGGAAACCTGTGGAGAGAGATACACAATTAATGATGTCAGTTTAAAAAAACATGGCACCAATGCGGATAAATTCAGACACATATTTTGTCTATGTGACATATGCATTGATAAGTATGTGAGCATATTGCCGCTTAATAATAATAAGATTCACATGTGCAGTTAAACAATCCTTTCACACTGTTTCTTTACTTCAAATTATTGCTGATTTTCATTATGAGTGCAGAATTTTCATACAAGAGTTGCTTAAATTAAACATAGATATAAAGTCCCATATCAAATCCTAAGTGTCTGTTCTAGATACGATACATTATTATTCTGGAACAGACTTATCGCTGTGACAGAACTGTTTCCACCTAACAAAACTAGCCCGCACAACATCAAATTTTTTAGCAACTTACATTTACATAAATTTAATCGTAAATAAATTACTCAAAGTATGCATACATAGTTACCGAAGGTGATGATTTATATGTCGTCGATGACAGGTTTATCCTATTATATCAGTTCAGCATGGTTATCAAAATTGGAATCTATGTAGATTTCAATTTCATTATGTTTGTGTCGTCTCTGATAGTTTTTTTTTGTGAAACAGTTGGAATTTCTTTCATAAGAGCGTTTGTTTAAAACTATTTTACCTTTATGTGGATTGAACGATCAAGCATACTATATTTTTTGAGAAATTAATTACTAAATATTAACATTACAAATCTAACATCTGACATTTGACACAAAGGGTATTCCAAAGTGTTGAAGCTCTACAGATAGTATAAAAATTTCCCAAATATTCGAGATGTCAAAATATACAGAACATTTGCTCAAGGAACACAATGAACAGCTTGTGAGAACGATGGCATTTGCAATATATTTTATAGTGCTGTGTTTTGTGTGAGAACGAGGTACTACGAGTTGTCATGGTCAACTATGTGATGACACCGAGATCTTCTTCATGATACACCATAGAGAACCTAGTATTGTACATCGCTCCTGCAGTCATATCAGAAATGCTGAGAAAGTTAAATTCTTTTAACCCTCTGTTTTGTATCTGTCTCGATGATCTTTTCAATGTCCGCTGTGGAATAGCAGGAATCGTGTAGGTTTCAGTTCAGACGAACTCGGTTTGACTGTCTGTTGGAAGGTATTCTATTCCTTGGACTGTAAGACATTAAACAAATATCAGCTCTTTTGCATTTAAGCGTGAATTGTATATAAATACCATTCTTCACAATTCTATTTTAAACAGGAGAAAACCAAGTTCTTAGCAACGCACAGTTGAAGCTATACAATTGGTATACCATTAGCAATGAAACCATAAACATTGGAATGATGAAACCATTGATGTGATTCAAACCATTTCCCATGGTTCTCAAGCTTCAAGGTCACATACCAAGTCAATCAACTTGCGTATTGCCTGACACAAGACACAGCCAGTCAAAGGTATCTTATTGTCGATTAGCCCGCAAGTTTCCCCATCGAACTGGTTCCACATTAACCTAGTGCAGGTGGTGCAACCAGTTGACGTTTTTCTTAGCCCATGTAAACATTTTCCAAACTTCTGTTTTCACTGCGGATTGATTCTGGATGTCTTATTTTTTCACTATATATTTTAATTTCAATTGGATATATCGTTAAGCGCATAACTATATCATATATTTTAAATCGTTACAAGAAAACATTTGTGAAAGACAAAAATGTGCGACATGGAAGCTAGTATGAAGAAAAATGAAAGCTGTCCAGCACCATGAATATTAATTTCCTTATAAAATGTTAATCTCTTTGGCTCGAAATGTGTCAGTACTCTTCTTACTTTCAGTGCTACAGTTCTTTGAGATAGGAATTGCAGGTTTCTTTCATTGAGTAGTATGATTCAGTTATATACAATCTATTGGTTATCGACCCTTGCTTTAGTAACATTCTCAATACATTAGCCATATTTACGTCTTAAAGCAGCTCAGAACCCCGTCATCACACACTTGACATGTTATGGACTATGGAATATCTTTAGTTCGAGATTACTGTTGTTCATCGCTATGTCCAATTATTCTCACTTACAAGACAAAAATCTAGCTGATTTACTAAGCTTCTTATCTCAGTGTGGTTGTCTCAGGCATGGCATACACCACAGGAAATTCTTTTCAAGGGACGAAACTCTTGTTTTCTTCTACTGTGCTTTGCGGAGTTGTTTTAAACCAAACAACAACAACCGTAAGAACAGAGATATAACAAAAAAAAAAAAAAAAGAACTTCACTCAAAAGCAACATACGGTCTATCTATCAAATTTTGATAACACATCATACAAAAACAGACAGACACACACATATAGCTGTTTCGTGGAGCTCATAAATGAAAGTGTATAGTTTAACCCAAAAACGGCTAAGGCCAACAGTACTGGTCACATAAATACATGTAACTGTTTGAATTATTGCTCTTGGTCCCTAACAGAAGATCAACGTTATTAAACTCTTAATGGTTTAGCAATATGGCGACTTTTGGGTACGGAAGGGGGTGAAGAGCACAGAGACATCAAGTGGGAGAGGTATCTCTTTAAAGCAAGAATGTGAGCTAAATTTAGAATATTCCTACAATAGATAGATGAAGACAAGGACAGGGAAGGAGGTAAAAACACAATTAATGAAAACAAAGAATGTACGCTCTCTCCATATTTCCAGATAGGTGTCATGTATCTACAATGTTATAAGGACAAATATCCAAATGGATGTTGTGTCCTACATCCATTCTATCTTGCTCATATAACCCAAGTGGATACATAGGTCCAAATGAACAATGGGTTTTTACAGGCAAGAGTTGGGATAATAAAGCTGAGTATCTTAATGGAAACAATGGATGTGAAAACAAAAATGACCACGTTGAATGCTAAGGATAATACAAAACTCCAGCGTGAGAAAATATTTATGTCAGAAATTAACAGAAAATAAAGGATATACACATCACAGGCCACACAATCTAAACTTTGTCAACAACTACAGGAAATCTGACAACAACCAGAAATGTGTTTTGTTAAACCTTGCCATATTTCGAGAACAAAACATACAAATTTCCAAGAAAATCATAGAGACCTCCTCACCGTGTTATTAGCTGGATATTGAGTTGAAGGGGTCTTTAATACATGGTGATAAGTTTGCAACAGTATCAATTACAACATCAGCATGTCACATAGTTTCACCTCTTCCAAGAAACGTTGAGTTATTTATGACAGTAGGACAGATTTTTAATTCTTAATGAATCGTCCAACACTTATAAATCGCACAACAGTCATTATGAACTTACGTAGAGCTCTGTGCCGACAATCGTACCATTGGCTACTAAAGCATTTTCCAAATTAGAACTGATGAAAGTTAAACGTTATTCTTATCAAAATAATGATCATTTATTGTTCTTTCTAAATGTCATCCATCGATTAAATGTGATAATACAGCAATACAGTGGAAACTCTCTTGAAAGACCACCATCTCCGCCAAAACTTAATGGTCTCTCAAGACAGGTGGTCTCTCATGGTAAGTCAAAACGCTATAAAATGAATAAATCTGTGCATGGAGAATGTTGTCTCTCAAGACAGGAGGTCTTTCGTTGCAGTGGTCTCTCAATACAGGTTTTACTGTAACATCAAATGTTTTGATGTTTCTATTTTCTCATGCGTGGCACTTAGAGTCTACAGGTCACCCCACTGTTCTCATTAACATATTCGTATTAATGGGCTTTGTTTACAAAATAAAGCACTTTGCTCGAAACGTTCATGGTGCAGTACTTTCAAACACGCAACAATTTAAATTTTTTTCTTTTTTTTTTTAAGAGCGGCAGATATAGCTAGATTTTACTCAGATAATTATTTCGATTTTCGTAAAACAGAACAAGACTTGAAGAGGTATATAAGAATGTGTAAAATAGTGATAGCATCCGATGAATCCCATTAGGCGATGAAGGTACAGGGTTATTTTAATTTGAATGGAAAACAAATGGGCGAGAAAACTAACCTATGCTAAATTTTGTTCTGAGACAAGGCAAATCCTGTCATTGGGCTACATTATTTGTCTCCTCTCGAGTCTATGAAAAAAAGACACGGATACAATCAGACAAATTAGAAAGTGAATAACAATTTAATGCCGAGTCGCAGAACTTCACGGTGTTTGCAGACTAAGAATGTAGAAGTATATCGAACTGAGTTTTTCTCGTGCATCTGACAAGTCTGCTAAATCATTAAAGACCACAATGTGTCATAAACCTATATACATATATATGATTTACACATCTTGGTGCAACTGTTTGTATCCAATCAAAATGCAAAGTTCAGTTACACGAATTTCACGCAAAAGTGTTAATGCTATGAAAGGAGTAAACTATCAATATAATTTTAGTGAATTTATAATGATACATTATAGGAGCATTGAATATAACTAGAGTTGTTAGATTCAGTTTCTACTGAATTCACATTTTTAAAACTCACAAAATAACAACTCTATTAGTGCCATTTTGTGGAATGAAATTCTTTAGAAACTTAGCAATTTTACCATGGCCAAATCTTAGTTTAAAGTTTACTGAGACACAGCGTATTAACAATGTAAAATTTCGTACAGCACGCCTTTGACAAAGACTGGAGCGTGACAAAGGTCGTCTATCTTTAATTAACGACGTGTGTGGCTCTTTGGCCATATACATCGAGACAAAGGTCGTGAACGCTACCCACTTTAATACTAACATTATTAACCAATCAAAGTTTAGTGCATGCAATAATCGGCCAATAAAGAATTATCGACCAATCAAAATCAAGTACCAAACAATCTATGCTGAGAATGATGTCAGTGTGTGAACGTGATGACCCAAAACATGGAACACGTTATAAAATTAATCCCGCAGATTTCTACGTGAATGACTACAGACTAAATGCTAAATATATAATACATCATAAACTTAAGATATAAGTAGACAATTCGTGTGATAAAAATGTGCAGTTAGTTAAAATACGTCTCTTTACAGCATCCGTGGACAATACATCTTAGCGGTATTACACAGAAAGCTCCACTAGAATGAACGTTCAAATCACGTCTGTCGTAACAAGTCAACTTATTTGTGAATGAACATTGGGACTTTTAAGCTTACCACTTATGTATAACAAATGCGGTCATTCATAATTGTCTAAAATATCACACTTTATGGACAAAAATGCATGTTACGATGGTGAAGTGAATGAGAAATCCCATGCTGTAAACATGCTAAAAGCGTCTCTGGAAACTAATCCAGATGAGCCTGCTGAACGTTGTGTGTAACTAATGAAATATCACTTTAGATTCATGTCAGAAACGACTGAAAATTATTTGAAAAATAGTACACCTTGTCCACAAAAATAGTACATGTTGAAATCTCAAGTGAAAACTATTTATATGTCTTATCGCAGTGGATTGCCCTTATAGAAAGCTACACAAATATCACAGCCTGTGTACAATTGTGAAGTGAACACGTCACGTATAACCTGCAGTAAATATGTTGATTCAGTTCACGGTAGCGATGTTTCATCTTTCTATAAAAAGAGGAACAGTGTATAGAAATAAAAGCTCTTAAACGTCATTTAAAACAGTAGTTGATCATCGAGTGGACATTTTGAAATTTATTTATTGCTCATAAGCCATGGCAGAGACTTGAGTTATTTGCACTCCCCAGTATATACATTTCTTTATTAGAACAAAATAACAGGGAGATCATCACGCCCCTTAATACTTATTTTACGTTTTGCCACGACCATTTTATTCCATCTTTTTATTGAGATGTGGCCCTCATTTTCCACAGGACGTCAAAAGACAAAGGACTCTTTAAGCACAAGAACAGTTTAAGTGCCTTGAATCTTTATGCGAGAAAAGGATGCATAGTACCGTATTTAAGGACATGATTAGCAGTTTTGTCGCTAAGCTTGCCCTTACAGGGAAGCAAGTGGAGGTATTCAAGCCATTATTCATCGCGTTGATTGAGATTTAACTTTATACCCAGAATGTGTTATTGATCAGTCATGGTTTGTTTTATCATCTCCATCAAACGCTTTGCTTCAGCTCAGATTCAGACTTCATAAACATCTTCTGCTTTTCAGATCATTGTCAATACGCGCCTTATGACGCAAAAGTGGAGATGTTGCTATTATGTATATAGCCATGTTTGCATTCTGTTTATGGGAGCATAACACTTGGTAAACACTAAGTTCGGTTCTTAAGTGTTCCTTTATGAAAACTGATGTGATTGGAAATTTTAAATGTGCACTGTGTGTTGTATAACTTCAGGTTATTGCTTTTGGGGTTGGTGGTGGTGGTAGCGTGGTATGGCTAGTTTTACTTTTGTTACATACATAACACCAACCACACGAGCCACGAAAGAGTTGAGTTATATTAGATTATATTTATTAGACGACTGAAACCGGTTCTTCAGTTTGCAACCAGACTATCATTTAATCTATATAATCCCTGGAACCGCTCTAGTGGCCTAGTGGTTAGAGCGTACGCCTCAAATGCGGGAGGTCGCGGGTTTGAATCCCGGCCGAGTCATACCAAAGACTTATAAAAATGGTACTAACAGCTGCCTCGCTAAACGCTCAGCATTAAGAGGTTAGTGTTAGGACAAGTCGGCCTGGTGTCAGATAATGTGACTGGGTGGGACATTATGCTACATATCTGCCGCATGATTCCCAGCGCTAGACATCACTATAAACTGCCACACTGCAGACATCGTGGCGATATGGCTGAAAAAGTATGCCTTGCTACGTTAAAAATCGAAATCACATACACACCTAATCCCTCATGCATATATGAATTCACGTTTATGTATGTGTTTATGCTTAATATATATGTATGTATGCTTCCATGAGTCTGTGCAAGTATGTGCATGTATGAATCATTGTTAGTGGTTCTTCCTTTAAAGTGAGCCACTGAAGTCAAAATAGTATACAATCATTAATCTTTTTTGGCGTCCGTGTGATTTTTTATGAACCGGTAAACGCGACATTGAATTAGTGGTTTATAACAACTCGTGGTTACCCAAAGAGATCAATAAGTGTTTCTTTGCATGAGTGAAAGTAAACCTTGTAAATTAAATTTATTTCAATAGAGTGAATACACCTTTTAAATTGCATGTCTTATAAGCCATTATAGATGCGTCTTTAGCCGAAGTTGTGTAATCAATGTGTTAAATAATATTGCTGACTTCAGTGTATAAAATTAAAAGTTATAAAGGACCTGGATTGGTGAATTTAGTATTGTCATAGTTGTATGTTATGCCTGCGTTTTGCTTTTAAACATTACAGTAGTTATGTATTATTATACTGCGTAGTTCAACGGTACTAAGAAAGATGCAAAGAATAGCTACATAATATTACCGCTGTGCTACTACCAAAACATCTGCTGTTAATAATAATAATAATAATAATAATAATATGAACATGTACTACGATGAATCATTCATTAAGAGATGTACAACTTTCGTGTAGGATTAGCAGAGGCTGCAAACGGAAATTCCACTAAATACGTTTCTGTATAAAGGTACCGAAGAGTATGATGAATGCTAATTTAAAGACACAAGATTATTATATAAAACGAGATATGAATTATCAAACGTACATATCACATTTCAAATGCATCGTTTCTACACATGCTATTTGAAACTATAGTAAACAAACAACAGTAGCAATTCAAAAACGTTTCAAAACATGATACTTATATTAATATGACAAACATGCATATTTTTAATAAAATTGCAAGTAATAATGAAACTCATAACTTAATCACTTAGAGATGTATGTTTGGGTGTATGTATGCATAGATGGATGTATGGCAGGATGGATGGATGGATGGATGAATGTAAAGTGATTAAAATGATTTGGATTACTTTAACAATGTCATAATTCTACAGCATTTATTTTTTTAAAAATCAGAATAGCAGACTCATTTTAGTCACAAAATACGAACATTCTTAAAACTCTTGAGTATTGTGGATACTATGGGAAAACAATAAATTCCAGAACATATAAAGACTACTTAAAACTTTTTGGGAGGGTAAATCACCAGGTTATTAAACATGAACTACAGCAATAAAAGTTTCGAAGAAATATAACTTCCTTATTTTACTGCACTCTAGTTATACAAATTTGAGCAATGAACGCATTTGAAAGATTTATATTCGAGTATTGAAGTAATACAAGTTTACAGCCTTCATTAATCAATCCAAAAGATGCATGCTTGACTCTTATAAACGGGGAATGATTCTTGGGTAAATATGCTTATCTTAACCTTCCTGCATCTATGAAATAATACACAATGTAACGAGCAAAAGAAATTGGATAGCAGCTATGCAAAATAACTCCTGATTCATCGAAATATGGTCAGTCCGCAGCGAAGAGAGCAGCAGCACACACTAACAGCGCTAGCGATGGAGATAATAATTCCCGCTCAAGCATTGAGTGCGATACAAGGCCTAAGCTTTAACCTCGCAACCGGCTGGAGCTTAAGAGTTCAAGAGAAAAGAACAACCTTGCTCTTAATCTGGGAAAATAAAGAAGAAACTTTCACAAAGAAAAGGGCTAGGAATCGGGAAAGCGGAAGCAAGCACCGACAGAGGGAGCAAGAAATGCAGACCCAGTTTGGGAGCATCCCGCCAAAACCGACTCCTGAAGTTAACAAACCCCAGTAGTCGACCCAGCCTAACATCGAGACAAAAGAAGCCCAGCTGACGGTCGAAACTGCCCAGGCACCGGACTACGTTTCGGAAAAACAACAACAAGAAGAAGAAAACGAGACTTATGCGAGTAAAGTTACCCATAGTCCCAAAGAAACGACAACATGGCAGAAGGTAATACGTGGGTCCCCACCCACTTGCACATTAGCAGCAGACCTAGAGCTATCTTCGAATAATGAAAGTAGTGATAACGAAGAAGAGGAAAATATAGTGGAAGCGGAAGTAACAAGGCACAGAAAGAACAGAGAGGCATTCCAATCTATGGAGATAGAAGCACCGTTGGACGACCTGAAAAAAGCAGGAAACTTCATCAGTGCGGTCAGATATCTTGCTTGGAGATCGCTCGACACAAAGAAGCCTAGACCTACACAATGGTACTTCGGTGTGAGAATCCTCTCACAATACTACAAGAAAGCCTACCGTCATTACCCTATACATAATCTAGTAGACGCTGTTAAATACCTGTGTGAAGTGCATGGGTACCAGGCATTTTCCGAAGAATTAAGGAAGGACTCACGTTCTGCAGAGGAAAATAGAGACATGGAAACCGATCGCGGCACCTTCGACTGAAATGCCATAACAGCCCTTTTAAGGGCTAAAATTGTCTATTAATCTAAGGGATTCCATTTTGGCTTGGAATCCCGATTCGATTAAATCATTACACCTAATCTGATCCTTTGGTTGCCGATCAAAATTACAAACTTATACCTAATATTGACTCAAAAAACAATAATGCCGCTTAGACATGTAGCACAAAATTGTTAGGGAATTATTTCACGTACACTTATGTACTAGAATTAAATTCGATAGTTAGGTCGTAGGAAACATGTTTCATAACTATTTGAGAATTTGGAAAATTGCACAGGTGGCTTACACACTATTAGTATTAGGGCCCGTCCATTAGTACAACTGGACTAAATTTGACCAATCAAGTGCGGCCTTGCATTTGAGGCGACAACATCCATCCCCCCACCCCACCCCCCGGGTCACTTTCCGCCTTTTCCTCGAACAGACAAAAGTGCGACCTTCGCACAAAAACGCGGGGTTGTAGTGGCACCATTCCTACAACCCCGAACAATTAAAAAGCCTGACATTCAGGCATAAACTAGTCGCGAAAGCACTAGCTTGCGTATGCAACTATAATTTTTCTTCATCATTCATCATCAAAATATAAAGCCTAGTATCTACGTATGTATACATTATACTGTTACCATCCTATGTTATTAAACTAAGTAACAGAAAAAAGTAAAACCAACACGTTTAGTAAAGTTCAACAAACAATATTTTTCCCTAAAATACAAGGTGACAGTTTTTTAAGGAACTTACAGTATTGTGAGCTAAATCCCAAATAATCCTAAATGTTCAATCACAATTCCAAAGGTATGGAATATCCCGATTGAATTCCAGGTCTTGATTATCCTGATGTTCCAATAGTCTTGAATGGGTCGATTTACCAACAGTCTTTATGTATCGCCATTATTTAATTCAGAATGTCTTTGAATGAACTCACAATAATCCCAAAATAAGGTTTCAGTCCAAACAGTCACTGAGTACTTTGTAATTCCAATGAATAATTAAAAATATAATATCTGTACACACTAACAACAATTCGACAGACTGGACGTAAAGTATGAATAAATAAGAATGTGTACCTAGACCTTCTATAAAGACGAAGACAGGATAAAATGTAAAAGATGAGGGTCAAAAGTTCTCTTCCAGAACATTCTATGCTTTGGTAAATAAAGCTAGACCTAGAACTGAAATATCAGCAAACAGCTTATTTATAACTCACAAACATGACAAAAGTTAGATTTCTAAACATGTTGTTTGCAAATGACCATTGGCTTAAAGTACGACCTACAATCACATATAAATATGAAGCGTTTTATATAGCTGTACATAACACAAAATTTACATGAAAAGATGGTTTGTTCAGTGAAAAAGTTATTTAACATTTTTGTGAAGGAAGATGATGTTGAACTGTTTGCACACGTTATCAGATTTGAATTATATGATCTATGAAAATAAAGCGATTTAGTTTGTACATAAATGTTTTGATATTGATTATTGATGAAACAGGGCATACTGTGAAACGTTTTATTTTAATGGGCACTACAGTTTTTTTGCGAAGTTATTAAAGGCTTATTTAAAGCTATACACATTTTTTTTGTTGATGATTTATGTTGCTCCATTATTGTGTACAACTAGGATTTCTTGGCATGGTTAAAGAATCAAATAAGCAATGAATATTTTATTTCCGTATGAAAGAGGGGTTAAATGATGCATCATTATCATTATCATCATCATCATCATCATGTTGCTGTTGCTGTATTATTATTATTATTATTATTATTATTATTGCTCTTCTTTTTATTATTATCATTAAATTTCATTATTATTATTATTATTATTATTATTATTATTATTATTATTATTATATACTTCCACTTGTTATGACCGCTCCGGTGGTATAGTGGTAGAGCGTCCGCCACGGATGAGGGAGGTCGCGGGTTCGAACCCCTTCTAAGTCATACCAAAGACTTTCAAAAATGGTACTAACAGCTGCCTCGCTTGGCGCTCATCATTAAGAGGTTAGTGTTAGGACTGGTTGGCCTGGTGTCAGATAATGTGGCTGGGTGGGACATCATGCTACATGTCTGCGGCATGATGCCCCAGTGCTAGACATCACTATAAACTGTCACACTGCAGACATCGTAGCGATATGAGTGAAAAATTGTTAAAGCTACGTTAAAAATCTAAATCACACACACACACACACACACACACACACACACACACACACTTGTTTATGTAGCAAAAATGTATGTCGCCGTCATTTAGGCTGAATTATCCAAATTAAATTAAATTAATTCATCTTTGTCGTTGTAAAATTTAATACCAATATAGTTTAACAAAATACGATTCAGTCATGAGTGCTGAATGTTAAACACCTTAAATGTTATGAAAATACTAATAGAAGGAAAAGTGTAATCGCTATGGACTTTTAAAATGGTATCCATGTACAAAACTGTGTTAAGTAAAGAGGATTTCTAGACTATCAAATAATATGGTAATATGATTTTTTTTTTTTTTTTTTTTTTTTTTTTTATCACGCTCAGCTTTCATTGTGACATTACAGCTATCGACATTCAGTTCAATTTGTACTGTATCGCATGACCTGGTCCAAAAATAAATTGTGCTGTATATGTTTCCCGGATCGTGTATATAATGACATTCCAAAGGAACATGAATATATTAGAATCCAAGTAAAGGGAATAATCGCCAGGAAGAGATATGTTTAATCAAATTCTTAAAGATTCCACCCATTACTGCATCAGTCGATACTTAAAAGCCGATGACATCTATGACTTTTCCATTAATATTATAAATTAATGCACAATAATAGATGCACCTAGTCAGAAATGAATGTGATACGGAATATACATTGTCGGAGCAAAACTTGCGAACTTACACTATCAGAGATTATCCTCTACGTAATCTTTAATCGTATTTGTACCTGCACAATTTAGGTGCACCTTGCTTTACGATAGAGGTTATTTGTTTAACATCTTTTGCTATAATCTAATGTTGCGTATATACCTTTATTTATGGAACACTCTGATACTTCATGTCTTTTTTCACGTAAACAACTAAGTGCATAAGGTCTGTCTCTAGATTTGATAAGGTATAATAACCTTTTGTAGAAAGTAGAAAGAATCAATCTCTTTCTTTCTCAACTTAGCGCGAACATGTGTTCGTGCTGATGCAGATTAAAGTAAGTATAGCCACTAGAATGGGTGCGAATTATTTGCATTTAGCAGTTCCAAAATTCTGTGTAAATAAATGAATGAATAAACGTAGTAAAACGAAGACTTTAGACAAGGTTTTGGATGGTAATAGCTTGTGAAGAGTGTAGCGATGTACTTGTAAAATAAAGAAGTGCATGAGACTTAAATATTACGTCAACAACGTTATTATTGGTTAGAGATTTTAGATAACGTGATTCAGTTTGGGCGCAAGAGAATGATGGAATTACGTTTGTGAAATGAAAAGTCAGCAAATGTCTTCATACATATCACAGTGCTAATACATACATTTGCCCAACGATAATTTTGTCCATATTTTAAGAATAAAATTTGCATTCAAAATATAGCAATAAGAAAAACCGCAGAAGTAACACAGATAATAGAGATGTCCACAATTTTCAAGGGTGTTTTCCTGATATTAATCCTCCTGTCTGAAATATTTTCAAACAACATTGATATTTTGAAAAGAGAATAAAGCAGTTGAAGCAGGCATTACAGGTCAGTTATCAGTTTAACAATGTAGTTACATACTGAAAAACGTTCAGTACTGGAGCATTAGCTGCAACTATGACAAAAAAGTCGGAATCATGCAGAACAAAACGTATATGGGGTCAGTATGTTTGTTAAAATGACATTCTAAACCTTTTGGAGACTAAATCATCCTTCATTTTATCACTCACAATGACAGCCAAAAAGTTATATATTCCTAGGACCGGAATCACACAAAAGTTATCTAAATTGCATTTCTTTGTAAAAGACATTTGCATCACGAGGCGGTTGTGGGTGGGGGCAGTGTCTGTATTGAATAATGAAATGGGATCCATACACATATACTTCTCAGATATGATACCGCCTTGTACTGAGGCTCCTCATAGGGAGTGATAGTTTTATCTTGTACTTGCCTAATGTTGCGTTATGTTGTCTTATTATTGAACCCCATCCCCAAATTATATGTAACCACCTAAATAGCATGCATGTATCTTGACAATATTTCTCAGTTTTGGACTATGAGTGCTTAATCAATGTTATGCTCATGTGTATATCTATCATTCAAATGGACCAATGTAGTAACCAATTAAAATAATAGTATTACTACTACATCATCGAAGTTTCCATACGAATTTGTTTTTCTTGCCATGGGTATGTATGTATGTATGTATATATATATATATATATATATATATATATATATATATATATATATATATATATATATATATATATATATGAAAGATTACGGCTTTATCCTAGCGATAGTCCCCACACGGCATTGTCCTAGATAGTCCCCACACGGCATTGTCCTAGCGATAGTCCCCACACGGCATTGTCCTAGCGATAGTCCCCACACGGCATTGTCCAAGCGATAGTCCCCACACGGCATTGTCCTAGCGATAGTCCCCACACGGCATTGTCCTAGCGATAGTCCCCACACGGCATTGTCCTAGCGATAGTCCCCACACGGCATTGTCCAAGCGATAGTCCCCACACGGCATTGTCCTAGCGATAGTCCCCACACGGCATTGTCCTAGCGATAGTCCCCACGGCATTGTCCTAGCGATAGTCCCCACACGGCATTATCCTAGCGATAGTCCCCACACGGTTCAAGAAGAAACTACTGCAATAAATTAATGACGAACTATTCTCAAACATTCGCATTTATTTATGGCTCCTTATGGTGATCCTTGTTAAACCTATCGAGTTGTACGTCAACGAAATTCCCCGCTGACTCTTGTGCAGTCAAGTAAACGCGTATCCTTACAGCCTGAGAGGTCTTCATTATTATGATACGTTAGTTATGCGTGGTACAATGCGTATCATAATTTATTAGGCACATTCTAAACGCAAATCAACTTTGCTGAGAACTTTTGTCTGTCTGAAAGTATATAATCGGTATATGTGTTGTTCATTTACACGTATCATTATTTATTATTTATTATTATTATTATTATTATTATTATTATTATTATTATTATCTAAACGCACCATCGCAGTAAAGGTTGTATATGTAAATGAAAAATAAAGAGGGCAAATTGTGTGTGTCAAATCGGCATCTAAATGATCTCGTTAAATAATCACCACAAAAATTTCAGTGTAAAAAAGACCATTAGATGACCCAATATATTACTCAAGAACTGGATTCATACAGGCAGCCTATATTCAAACATCTAGCTAGCTTTCACAGTAATGTTAAGAACAAAAACAACATCCGATTTAGAATTTATTAAATGAATTTATACTTGATATTGTGAAATACAGCGTTGTAGAATTTCATTTAAATATCTTTTCTTTTCCAGTTCTTTTGATATTGGGAAAGATAAAATATAATTATGACGATGCACACGGATCTGTCGTGTATATTTAATCTGGATTGTGTGCACACCGGATCTGTGGATATATATATATATATATATATATATATATATATATATATATATATATATATATATATATATATATATATATATATATATATATATATATATTTATATATGTGTGTGTGTGTGTGTGTGTGTATGTGTGTTTGTGTGTGTGTGTGTGTGTGTGTGTGTAGGGGTTGGTGGAGTATTATTTCAAGAAGAAAAATATGGTTAAGAAAAAACAAACTAAAAGACACCAAAGAAGTTACTCCACAATCGAAAAAGAATGTTTTGCTTAGATCAGAGCTTAGCAAAACTCAGAAATGTATATTAGTTCCGCTCCTTCTTCGATCATTTTATTCAGTGACCACAATCCTCTTACTTTCACCAACGAAGGGAAAAACAAAACTTAAAGATTGCTTAGACGGAGTTTGATTTGGCTGGAATACAACATTGATAATAGGGGCACATGAAAGGAAATGCTAATCTAATTGCAGAGGGACTTTCACGCGCATAGAGGTCCTTTATGACTTAATGTATGTTTGGTATCATTTATAAGACATCTTATGTAATTTTGATTATTATAGTATCATATGTGTATTTGATTAATATTTAAAAGCAAGAGTTATTGTATAAATCTTTCTTTTTTTCTTTATGAAGGTATTTGCTATGCATATTAAATCTGGATTGTGTGTATGGCCTTTGTCCTCAATAAAGGGTAAAAAGTTTCCTGCCGGACTATTCTCATGTTTTGTGTCATGTTTGTAAGTTATAAATAAGTTGTTTACTGACATTTGAGTTCCAGGTATATCCTTATTAACAAGCTTAAAACTTTATGGAAGTTAACTTGTGACCAACACCGAGATATTTTTTTGTTTCGTACGGATGATGTCAACAGAAATATTCATGATTATTTTAATATCGATCTGTAGAATCAAATTTCAGTTGTGTTCAGATATAACGAGAGACGAATTATTTATTTAAACTGCTCATGGATTGTTTGTCCTAAAGCACTGTTTTGGTATTATTGTGAACTCATTCAAATTCATTCTGGAATGTATTATTGTGGTACACAAAGACTATACATAAATCACCTTATTCTATATAATTGGTACATAATCTCCTTCAAGGACAGGAAGTCATTCGGAATATTTAATACCTTTGAACTTGTGATAGAACATTTAGGATTGTTTGGGATTTAATTAACAATACCATAAATTCCTTTCAAATTCTAGAGAATTATTTGCTGAAATTTACGAAACTTATTGGCTTTGTTTCTTACTGTTATATAATTCAACAACATTACGTCGTTGTATATATATATATATATATATATATATATATATATATATATATATATGTATATATATATATATATATATATATATATATATATATATATATATATAGATAGATATATATTTCTCTGTGGCTCTAAGTGAAATATAATCATCTCTATTCAAATATTTCAGCTTATACAAATATCATCGGCATAAATTTTACTTATATGTACGAACCGATAATCTTATTGAACATTTTTTTTATGAAGGTCACGATTTGTACTGCATAAGATACATAATATGACAAAGGTAAATTAATATGTATTAAGCAAAGTAAACCTAAAATAAAGTATTGAAACATTAATTTGTATATTTTCAGTACATTAATTACAAATATTCTAGAATATAATGTAGGTGTTCGGCAAAAATTTCGACATATTCTTTATGTTTCAGCATCCCTTTAAGCGCCTCTTCTAAATCAACAACAATGGTAGGCGCCATAAATATGTACCGTGTCATGCTTTTTGCGCAATATAAATACAGAAATTTCTCTACCGAATCAAGTGTAACTGCATGTGTACATATCAAGTTTGTTCACCTTGCACAAGCATAATGGACTGTAAGCTCTTAGGTGCCCTTACATTACTGCTGGTTGTTCTGCACATTCCAAAAGAGAGTGAGGCATGGAGTGGGTACGTCTACCTTAACTGTCTTTTCTTTTTTAAGAAACAAAATCAACTTCATTGTAGAGAATGTCATTGTTCCTGATTACGCTCCTCTGTCATTATCAATGACTGATTGTATGTTTTATAGTTTACATCCAAATATAACAATTTGTGCCATTAAATCAGACCTACTTTGTCTTGTAGAGAAGTATACGAATCCTGTACGTACGTTTTGTTGCAGTTTATTTTTCAAAAACTAGTTCTGTCAAATAAAGAAGAAATAATTTGTTTTGGCCTAGAATAGGGACAAACTTACGGTTTGTTTTACGACTTCCATCACAGAAAATTCTTTAATCCTTTTTGGAACTTCAGCTATTGATCAGGGATGGTTGATTTGGTTAAACCCTTTTCCTTGGTATATCTCAGGGATGGTTGATTTGGTTAAACCCTTTTCCTTGGTATATCTCAGGGATGGTTGATTTAGTTAAACCCTTTTCCTTGGTATATCTCAGGGATGGTTGATTTGGTTAAACCCTTTTCCTTGGTATATCTCAGGGATGGTTGATTTGGTTAAACCCTTTTCCTTGGTATATCTCAGGGATGGTTGATTTGGTTAAACCCTTTTCCTTGGTATATCTCAGGGATGGTTGATTTGGTTAAACCCTTTTCCTTGGTATATCGTCAGAATTTTGTATCTGAATAACTTAACAGTGACAAAAGCTCAATTTTCCTGAAAAGAAATTGGGCTCTTATTGTTCGCGAATTCGAATATTCTGGACAATATTACACAAACATAATTTTAATATATATTTCTGCGACGAAATTGTCTACCTTTCTTAAATCATGAATCATTGTATATTATCGAACAGTTAGAATTCTTCCTGGTTATAAGAATGACAAGCACATTCGGGTAGTTGTGATAGCAGTTGGCTGCAATAGGTCTTTCAAATGTGAACTAAGTGTAATATATGTAATCTCGGAATAAATATTCGCAACAAGGCGGGTTAAATAGCAGGCTGTATTATAATATTTATCAATACTATTGATTATTTTGTTTGCATGATGCATCAACGTTTCTCGTACTTTTGAAAGACTGTCGTAAAGATTTAAGGAGAGCTTGTACATCGGTAGATTAGCTGAACCTAAAAGTGGCAATAGGTTCTGACGCTTACCTGTGTTTATCAGTGGTAATATCACGGTCCTACATTTTAGAAGCAAGTCAGGACAACATTGCTATATGGTATGTTCATCGTTAACCATCCCTATGCAAAGTAAACCTCCGGGTCAAAGAAGGACAAACCACAAACGCATAATCTTATTAGAGCGGTATCGAATAAGTGATTGTTCAATTATTTCAATTTTATGTGGTATCTTATTTTAAAAAATGGATCTTAGCCTACGAAGTGTACTTATGCTGAGATTTTCGAACATTGTTGTAGACACATATAGTATGGTGGAAATTTATAACGCAAAACTAGGTCAGTAATTTTTTCATTATGGATGTATTCATGATTCATGAAAAATGTTTCTGTGAACGGAATCTAAACGGACACAGCATTTCGCCCATGGTTCTAATAATGGGAAATTGCTTTGACTATTCGAAGTAGTTTTTCAGGCTGCAAAGTACGGAATTCGTACATTCAGTTAGTTTCAGATCAATTTGGAAAGATTAAGCTTCATTTCACTGAAATTTCTGAAAAACTATGATGAAACTGCTCGTTTGTCTTATGGTGTTTGATTTTAAATGACTATGTGCCATTGGAATCACTTCAGGAAAGTGCTGTTAGTGTTTTCGCTTGGTTTTATCATTGAGGAATGTTCTACATTCTGTGTAAACATTGAAAAAAGGAATTAGATTTTTGAACTTTCGATATAGTATATTTATGAGAAATTTGTAAAAACAATTTTATACTAAGTTGGAAAAATGAATGAGTTTAAAGTTAAAATTAAAATAAACCAATCTTATTACATTTTTGCAAGTTTTGTTCATGGCTGTAAATTGTACAGAATATCATTTGTTAGATTTTGCCTAATTGAACCGAGTTTGTTAAGATCGTAAAGGTGCATAGGATGTAAAACTGAGATGCTTACATATGTGTTTACAATTACTAATAATAATCTTAAAAAAGACTTGATGACGTCTTTTGTATAATATTTCATTCGCTTATGGGGTTTAGACTATTCTAGAAGACTTCAGTAACTTCAGTTTGGTTGGGCTCGGTCACATGAATAGGCAAGTTCGAGGTAAAATGAGTGGTAAGATCCGTGTATGTATATATATATATATATATATATATATATATATATATATATATATATATATATATATATGTGTGTGTGTGTGTGTGTGTGTGTGTGAAATATAGTCGTAATAGAAAGTGTATATAAGAAAAGAACAGAGCAGTCAGATTCATTCTGATTTTGGAGTCATCTTTCCTGTTGTAAGCCTGCAGACGCGTTTTATGTTGTACTTAGATATTTTTCGAGAGGAAAAACATTTGCTTGGACGGATCAGTGCAAATAGAAAGTGCTCATTATTTGCACTATAATATTATTCTGGAACTGTTGTAAATAATTCAAAGAGGCCCTGGACGACGCCATCTTGAAAAGCGGACCAGTACATTATATCGAACTTTTTATTTAATAGGACTTTAATAAAACTTTATCATGATAATGTTCGATTCACTTCATAATACTGTAAGTTCTTCTCACATTTTCATTTCTAAATTTGATAATTAAAATTATCTTTGATAATTAAATTATTTGTTAAGTTTTGCAAAACTTGTTGGTTTTGCAACTTTCTGTTACTTTGTTTGTGACCATAGAGTCGTAGCAGTATATCAAATTGCCTTATACCACCACTTTAAAAGCCATGATAATTTTTAATTAATGTGATATATATATATATATATATATATATATATATATATATATATATATATATATATATATATATATATATATATATATAATGTGATCAAACGGTTGTGGAATTCGTCTAAATTTTTTTGATTGTTTTGACATCAATCTTTTTGCTGCAGTGAACATTTCTATATCATACACATATAAGTGTAAATATTTTATCATTAGTATGCGTCGCTCAACTGATGAAACACGGACGATATGTTGACAAGATCTAGAAAACACATAACGTCCTTAACGAAGGGGTTAATAACGTCAGATCAGAAGTCATTAGTAAAGCAGTTAATATCAATATTTTACAAAAGCATCAGAATCTTTTCTCTATATTACGTTTAATATTTTCCATATGAGGATAACTCAAAATGTTTGAAGAAACAGCGACGAAACAGGAGGCAAAAGTTGTCCCAGTGTACATGAGTTAATTTTCCTGAAATGGTTTTAGTCCTCACACCGACCGCATTGTAAATTGTCAGGAAACATAATTCAAACTTTTAGTTAATCCGTACCATATAGTATTAGTTCTACGTTCTTTTTATATCTAGCTTACGTTAGCGGGAAGCAAGGCATAAGAGTGGTTATTCCGACAGAGCCATCGTCTCCCTGGTGTATTTAAGCGTTGTTTAAAGTGTTTAATTTGCATGTATTGAAGCCCCAAGATTGTTATCGTTCTTAGTATGAACCAAAACAAAGCTAACCTAATTTATTCAACGACACGAGCGGATACTACTATTAACTTGTGTCATGGCATTAGACACAAAAAGATTGAGTCGGGGTTGAGCATGATATTTGATATTATTTCCTAAATTTCTTGCAAGGTCCTCGTCGTACTTGGTATTATTCAGTAAGAAACTTAGTTCATTTCGTGGCATGCAAGCTTCCACATTTTACTTCGACAAGGTCACAATAATATAAAATCTGCGTTATAGGTTTGTTTAAGCATGTTGTACTAGACCCTTTAACTTGGGATAAATATCACGGTGAAATAAAATTAATGCAAAGTTATCAGTTCAAATGTTCTTGTTTACTCATACATGAAGCTAAGACATTTCATTGTGCGACATACTCGCTAGGTGGTTTAATCTAGATGCATGTCACATCCTTTTCAGCAATACATATGGGCAAAGGCATCCTTTATTTCAAGAACCTTTTACTTTGGATCCATTAATAATGCTGTGAATGTTAATAAAATTGTGTTTCCTGTGAAACACAACGATTTCAAATTTTTACAGAAGGACTATATTTTACTTCCTTTCTTCACAAAAAGCATACAAAATAATAGAAAGCACTGAACAAAAATGTCATAACTGTTCAAGTTTATCTATTCTACTTGAAGGTACTCGTACTGTTATCGAGATCGAGTAAGTATTCACACTGACTATGGATGCTGTCCCGGGTGGACACAAAGCTCATATCAACGTTGTGATAATGGTAAGTATATGATGATATTGATAAGTATATTAATATTGGACATTATTTCAATTTATTAGTATTAGATTGACAATGTATACTTTATTTTTCAAATATGAAGCGCTTGGGTTTGTTCGCTATATAAAATCTTTAACGGAAGCTTTTGTCTTTAAAATTATCTGCATGTATCATCTTTCACATGCATGGCTTAGATATATTATCGTAGTTCTACATCTTCCATCACATTTCTCCATCTTTTCCCTTAGGATAAATACTCTACTACCACTTGGCTAATCTAAAAGTAAATATCAATATCTCCAAGAGGTTTGGTGTTTAGGAGACGAAAGCATATATTACTTACTTTTGCAATAATACACGCATGCTAGCCATATGCAGGAATAATAAATCTCGATGTTTTCTTGTAACGGTAGATATTAATCTTGAAGAAATTAAATAAAAATGAATTTTTGTAGCGATTTGCAACCCCTCATGTGAGCAACGTGGAATCTGTATTGCCCCGGGCAGATGTAGATGCAACCATGGGTACACGGGGGAGTACACGGCTTGTACAATACGTAGGTGAAAGAATGAATATTGAAACAGTTCTTTTAACGTGCGTCAACGTTTCACATTTTGAAAGCAGTTTGATACGTAAGTTTCCTTTCTGCAAGAACAAAATTGTAAGCAGACTTAATGTTCATGTCTACTGATCCAGGATGATGAAGCACAGTTCTATAGGTAGCAGCTTTGACTGGCCTACATTAATTAATATGGTGAACTATTATACCTTAATTATGATTAGTCATGTATATATTAACTGAGATAGTTTGCTTGGCGTTATTTTACCTCGTTCGACTTCAGTAAAGAAGGCAGTCAATTAACAATTATTTTTCGTTGCTTGATATAAACTGTTATCATAAATTGTTTGATGATATATATTCCTTCAAATTAATGCACTTTCAGAACATTAAACAATTGATGCATCGGATAATTTTCCAAGAGGTTAATAATAATAATAATAAAATAATAATAATAATTATATATATATATATATATATATATATATATATATGTTGTTGGTTGTTGTTATATATATATATATATATATATATATATATACCCAGTAAAATCTAATATTGCCATCTACCGTAATCCATATATTAAAGATGCTTACAACTTTTCAAACGCGAGAAAGATTGCCGCTGGAAAGTGCTAAATCGTTGCTAAATATCATGTTTAAACCACAGGAAACAGCCACTTCACTAAACTTCAATTTAAAATTTAGGACAATGCTCACATCTGCTGCCATGCTATCCTGGACATTGCATTTTTCCCAACTGTTGTGGCTGTGACAGTAGATTCAGTGGAACTGGACATAATGCATGTCTGACAAGTATGCTCTCTCCTTTTCTTCTGTGCATGTGAATATGTATGAATGTTGCTAGGGAAGAATGAGTTCTTATATATATAGTGGGGGTGTGCATGTTCGTTTGTATGGATGCTATTGTGTGTGTGTGTGTGATTTAGATTTTGAACGTAGCTTTAACAATTTTTCAGTCATATCGCCACGATGTCTGCAGTGTGACAGTTTATAGTGATGTCCCGCACTGGGGCATCATGATGCAGACATGTAGCATGATGTCCCACCCAGTCACATTATCCTGACACCAGGCCAACCAGTCCTAACACTAACTTCTTAATGCTGAGCGCCAAGCGAGGCAGCTGTTAGTACCATTTTTTAAAGTCTTTGGTACGACTCTGCCGGGGTTCGAACCCGCGACCTCCCGCATTCGAGGCGGACGCTCTAACCACTAGGCCACCGTAGGCTGCTATTGTGTATGTACATATATGAATATTTACTTCTGTATGGATGTCCGAATGTTGATTATTGTGATGACTCGAAGAGAAACTAAAATATTAATATTAGATTTTTAATATGATTTTAATTGTACAACTGTAATTTAGAATTAATTCAAATATTGCAGATGTCGCAGATATCGACTCTTAGATATGTGAGAGATAAAGATCAGGATTTATCAGAGATTTCTGTCCCACACACACGCAGATGAAAAATAAAAAATGGTTGCTCAATCTATATTAATGTGGCTATCATTGATTCACGCTGGATGTATCTAACATTTGCGGTGTAGGACACGTTCCATGGCATTACACCCGTACTTGAGAACGGGGGGAAAACGGTATCGCAATATTCCGTCTTCAGTGAAATTGCGAGGAAAATTATACATCTGACGCTGTCTTCAAGCGAATGATAATGAAGTTTCTTACAAATGTACCAATGTGATATAAAAAAGGAAAAGAGAAAAATAAAATGAAAATAATTACATGAATGTATTACTACTGAAAGAACCAACTTGATTTCTATACAAAGTCCTCATTATTATTATTATTATTGCAGTAACCAAGGATAAGGGGATGCCAGATATAGGTCTCAGCACAGTTACCTTGTCTCACGTCAGGCGCACGGACAACACTACCAAATTTTCATTTACCATGGATGGAAGCTCAGAGCAAATGGATTCTTTCTGGATTAATCAAAACGATCTAAACTACATATTGTTTGAATTCGACGCCCTGTACGAACCTCCCCTGCTCTCACATAGACCTGTTTATGTCAACAGCTCGGAATTTGGGATTGTAGGGAGTGACATCTATGTTGATATTTCCAAGATTTCAAGATCAGGTTTGATTAATTAAATCAAATACCTTTGATGTATTGGTCATATGCTTACATTATACTTCAACGTTGCAATCTGGTTATAGTATTATATTGTTTTTACGTCGGCCACCTATGTATCCTAACCCGGAAAAACATCCCATAGTAACATTAAATATTTCAACTTTTCCTGCATGCCATGTTATAAACTGCAACAAGAAAGCAGAAATAGGGTCACTGTCTATTTCATAATAATCGTAAATATCAGATGAATGTAAACTGTAACCAAACACGAGAAACATCTCCTGGTTTTCACTTTGAAAAGTATTTCTTATTTTTCTTTCAGTTTGTTTGTTTATTGTACGTATTTCGTTAAGTAGGAAGTCGTAGATAAGTTTGTCAATTTTGCTGAAAAAGAATGGGACTGAAAACACGTTTATGCCTACTAGTGAATGAATTTTTCATCTCTTTTGTCAGATTGTTACCTTATGAATTGATAAAACCATATGAAAATCACTATATAATATCCGATGAGACCATCTAGGTATTATATATAGCGTATCGTGATAATATATTACTTTGTGTACCAATAGGTAGTCCAATACGTGACGTAGCTTTTACAAGACGATATCAGTGTCCTGATGCATCAAATACCAATCCAAACAAGGACGTCGTCAAGTGTAACATAACAGAAAAACAATTCTATACGCTCATGGAAAACGGCGATTGGTAACATATATATATATATATATATATATATATATATATATATATATATATATATATATATATATATATATATATGGGGGGGTGAGGGCGTTGGTGGGGTGGGTAGTATTGTTTTGCTCAGTTACAAAACTAAAAGAACTCTATCACTTTCAGATTCAAAAGAAACTTAGTTAATTGGCCTTTTTGAAATAGTACTTTCATCAGATGTACATTTGTGTATATTTTTCATATTTTGTAACTCTAACTGATTGTATCAACTACATTTTACTTCAGTTTAAATGTTATCGGTACAGAAAAAAACTAGAAGACACAAATATGTCTGCTTGACTTCATAACGTAAAGCTCATGTAAACTGGACTAAAGAGACAAAACTTAGAATTTTTCTCTAAAATCAAAATGTTACTCATTTTTAACCTATACATTGTGCATGATGCATATTTGGATAACACGCTCGTAATCTTACAAACTTACAGGTTCGATGCTGAGTTTACAGCAAAGAGCGGGGGTTACCGAAGGCTAGTAGACCTTAATAACCCGACTATAATCTCGCAAACACAGTATTATCTCGGTCAAACGGACACGAAGAGAATAGTGTTCAAGTTTGATTATGAAGTCCCAAAGCATTGCTCAGATCAAATTAGCGCAGTGGGATGCAGACCAGCAGATTTTCCTCTAAGAATAGAAAATGAATTTACAAAGGTAATGAGACTTATCTTATATTTGTTTATTTTTTCCTAATTAGTACTATAAATTTCTCCGTGTTCACATTCATTTTGCAAATATGATTGTATCGGTCAGCATATCATTTGATTTGGTGAATATTTAGTTCAAAGTCTGAGACTGTGCTTCCACTACCAGCTGATCCAACCTAAAGCAGCAATCGAGTGTTATTGGTTGACATAGATTTCGAGACTGAAATTCCTGCTTTGGGCTTGACCGAATCTTTTATCCAAATTGTTCTACTCTAACAACATATAGCTACTGATCTTACCTTCTTCTCTACTGTGATCCTGCTTCCACATATAATGAATACAATTCAACAGTAGTAGGAAGTGTATAAACCAAATTTTTATAATGTGTTAAAATGGCATTATCAGGCAAAATTCCGCAGATTTATGACCCCTATTATTCGATTTAATAAAGCTATAATCAGTATCTTCTTTTATCGCTTAAAAGGTTGTGAATAAATAAAGAATGATTTGTTAAAACTTAATGGTGCAGTGACGAACTGATTGTTTGAAAATGTAATGAGACTAGCTAAGTTATCGCAGCACTTGGTATTTTATAATTGATTTCGACACTTAAAATATAGCACTGTCGATTTTGCTCGTTGAGTTATAAAAAATATCTCGAAGATATAAAACATTTAAACTTGCAGTCTTAGGACCATGTGCCCAACTGATTAAATGTAGAGATGGAGAACCCACTTCCTGACATTAAAGTTCTTACGACTGCTGATTCCTTGCCATAAGTTTCAGGTCTACATTGGGTGTCTTTTCCAATATAAATAAAAATCAATTAATTCTATCAATGTTTGCAAAAGTAAGTTATTTGTAAACACGATTAGTTACATGTTGCCTGTTTTATTTTCTATTTATTTGGGTTTTATATGTTCTAATCTTTTATGTATGTATCGAGTGCTTACAACCATTGGACTAACGTAGTTCTGAATTTGATGTAAGAGAATTCCTTTGCAGATAATGTTTCACGAGATGCTTATTTTTCAGTCACCGATCAACATTTCTTGGGGTGGATGGGTTGACGATATGTCTGGGATGAAGCGTTACCACATAGACTTTCTCAAACTCTCTCCGAATGCATATAGTAATCTTGTAGAGAGGACGCCCCATAACCACATCTATTCTGAGGACGTCAACCATACGCACATCAACATCTATTACACCTACACTCCAAGAGAAAGTGGAATGTACTCCGTCCTACTTCAAGCAACTGATAATGCAAATAATTCTAAAATAGCTCGGCGCCTTGTGCTTTATGACCCGTTTTCAAACATTAGCTTAAATGAAGAAGACAACAGCGCGATGTTTGTAGCTTCAGCAGTTCCTGAGACTGGTTACATGTGGCAGACGGCAAGGAATGGAACAAATACAGAGATAACAGTGGAATGGACGAACCATTTTGCAAATAAATTCATTTCGGAGGGAAAGCTGCTGAACAAAGTAGAAGACTACCCAATTCAGTTAAAAGACATTGAAAGGGACGGTATACTTCGAACTGAAAAGTAAACCTTTATTCACACACACACACACACACACACACACACACACACACACACACAGACACACACACATTACCGATATCCGTTTTCCATGAACGTATCGATGGTACAATTGACGATGTCCTTGTCTTGATTTGTATTTGATGTGCTAGGACACTGATATCGTCCTGTACAGGTTACGTCACGTTTTGGACGACCTCTTGGTACACAAAGTAAATATATTAGTAAATATATTATCACTATACACGATCCAGCAGGATTATATATATATATATATATATATATATATATATATATATATATATATATATATATATGAAACTTGATCTCATTTCGTTGAATAAGTTTGGTCGTTCACATAGTAGTTAGGACGCTACAATTATAGCTTGTTATTAGAGATGTCTTTATTTGGATGTGATCGATTTAGTGGGATTTAATGTTTATACAATGGCGTTATGAGAATCCATATAATATTAGCAACTTTATCAGGAACACTGTAAGACTGGCGTAATTGCCTCCCTGTCGAAGTCACGCTTTCTGATGCATCTCACCGACATCGCTACGATATCAATCTCGTCCAATTAGCGCAATAATTAATTTGACTGATCGTTACATGACACTGCAGCAAGGTTGGATTGTTTCTTGATATATACATACATAACACATATATACCAATGATTGCATAATTTCACTTTAGCCAACATTATTAAGCCACCATGTAAGTTTGTTCTTGCAACGATTTCTTATCCTTGAAAGTGAATAGGTGAAATAAGGTAAAGTAGAAACCATTTGCAATTGCTTGATTACTTCAGTCTTTGTTCTTTACGGTAAAGCCCAATTGTTTAGAGGGCAACGCAATTAGACAAGGGGCAAGCTAAATGACGAGTCCCATTCGCCTGCTTGAGAAATATATTTTTATTTTAATTCTTGGGATAAACACACAATATTTCATATTTTCCTTTCGTCAACACCCAGGCAATAAACCACAGTTTAACCTTCCCATTAGAGGCTGGAGCGGTTGTCTTCAATGCACGAATAGTACAGTTGCGACAAGTGGCAAATAGATGACTGCATCAGAATTATTGCATTCATCGATATAACCATATGCTAACATGTTTCCAACATCAAAGAATTTTGCATTAAGCAACTTCTGACGTGCTATTGACTGTGGTCATTTTAAAGTTAAATTGACAAATATTTCATTGTATATCAAACAGATGATTATATGACCTGCAACAAGACATGAAACTAGCATCCAACATTATGATGGTATTAATTTCATGTTTCTTGGCCACTCATTCGATGATATACATTTCATACCATCATTTTCTTAATTACAAGACCATGCATGTCTGTGGAATTCAAACACTATAAGGACTCGTCTTTCATTTGTATCAGTGTGATTAAATCTCTGACATAAATATAAAATACCATGCCACCACATAGATGAGTTTTAATATTTTTATTAGGCTACTTAATTTTCTTCAAAATATAATTATTAGTTCAAAATTACTGCCATAATTTGATAAATCTTTTGAAACAAATACCTATTGCAACTAGTGGCATACTATTTGTACGAGGTTTTGGAGTCTGAGTTCTGCCATTGGCAAGAAATAGAATAAGAAAAACAATGAAAAAATTCAGTACGAAGTTTAGGGCTTGAACGAAATGTTTACCTTCAGATCGAACAACCGTTCTGACAGGCAGAAGATGGGGTTCTTTATTTGATATCGTGATGAATACGACACAAAGAGCGTATATATATATATATATATATATATATATATATATATATATATATATATATATATATATATAAACACCATTATATGTCTTGCAAAATATCAAAACGTGTTTGTTTCTCTCCACTGAATATTACTGATGCAAACTTTGAGATACTGGTCTGCAATACAAAATGTCTATATGTGCTTAATCAACCTTGCAACTGCTTAATGATCTTGATTTTATATAGATACGTATATCCTGGATTAGACGACAATGAGGGTGAAAGAACTGTCAAAGAAAAGCCCAACAAGAACGGTGTCACTGGCTTTGAGGTGAATGCTGTTTTTACTGATCACACAAGTGAGCCCACACACGGTTGGATCAGTATCAATGGTTTGAGCGAGCGTTACACCATCAGTGAAAATCTTAGGGACGGCAGAACTGTACGCTTTTGGGTACGAGCAAACGACGTTCTCGGTAACACAAAAACTGACAACACCGAGGTTCATTTTGATTCCACTCCACCTCGGTTGTCAAGAAATTTCGCCTCTTTTCTCAGAAACCAAAATGGGACCTACAATCGCACATCAAGGTAGAATACAAATTTCATAACAAAATCTATATTTTGATTACGTTTTGACACTGCAGCAGTATTTTATTTATTCTACACTCTAATTAAATCCGTCATGAAATAATTGATCTTATTTTGTGTTCCTACGCAGATCAACTAATTGCTAAGTGTAGTCTAAAACTGTACGGAAACGAGAAGCAAGTATAATGGAACTAAGCTAATGGAACAAAATAACTGTGCAAATCTTGATAAAAACATTGCATTTATTGTAAAAGGCTACAATGCAAACATTTCAAATGTTTTGAAAAATATGTTTCTCAGATGTTTTTCCAAGCAGATGATCCCGACAGTGGTGTTCATAAGATTGGATTCAGACTTATTCGAAACGACACAGGCCAATTTATGTATAGTGGTCAAGCACCAGCATATAGAAGGAACGTGAGTAACTCATCTTTAAAATCTCAATAGTGAGCTATTAGTTGCCAACTAAGATGCAGCACAAATGTATTAACCTATTAGACATGAACTAAATAAAACAATTTTATCTGGCTAGTATTTTGATATATCCATCCGTTCCTCTTGCTGAGGATAACGGAATGACACATGTGGCTTTCGACAGTATTACTGTATCTTTTTAAAGACAGATACTAATAGAAAAAGATTGAATTCAAAGACAGAAGAAACTTACTACAAATCTATGCATGCATTTTCTTCTAAATCCTGAATTATTTGTGAATGTATTGGACAGTGTGCGCAGGCATCAATTTAATTTAAATTTGAAAATGAATTTGAAATAAAAGAATACTTATATACTTAGCGAAATATTTAAAAAATAAAGTTGGTAGGTAGGGATGGTTTAGTGATTAAAAGCAAAGCAACACAGGTCATTTAGTCCCAGGGTTATTTAAGTAAAGTGCCTTGCCCAAGGACACGCAACTGAAGCAGCCGTGGGTTGATCTGATGGTATGACACCAACCCGTACCAATCGGTCGGGTGACCGGTACTTCAACCACTGAATAATCGAAGACCCAATTAGTTTGCTTTCACGACATGCACGAGAGAGCATCGGATCTATTCTACATCCCTGATTCAGCAGGCGATAAGGAAGTTTGTATGATGCATACGTACATTTGAATAGATTCATAATGTCATACTTTTAATAAAATATAATTGAACATATCATCCTTAGAAGTTAGTACTTATTTGGAAATTACCGATTATAGGGTCTATAATTGCTACTTTATGCTCATGGTTTTGTATTGGAATTATTTGAGATTTTGTTAATCCTTGCTGTGAAATTGAAACGTGTTTCAGGTCTCTTGTAGTGAAGACTTTGATTGCATATGCATCCTAAATACATGCTTCATTAGGGATCAAATTTTGGAGCTCGACAACTGTTGGTTTATAATGGCAAAGGAAGACTTAGGTCGTGTAAATGTGACTACAGAGGTCACAGTCTACAACCAGGCAATGCTTCTAGCCACGTTCAACATTACCGTAAGTATTAGGTCTGCGTCTCACATTGTTGTTACCTATATTTTATTCTCTTTTGCATACGGAAAAGAGACACATAGCAGAGAAATCCATTCGGTTGCTTATGAGCAACTGTTTTGCCTTTTTGTTATGATTTTGACTACTGCTGATGCTATCAGACACAAAGACTTTTTATTTATGGCACAATTTACTGTAATACTTGTATTTGTATTTCCTACCCTCATTTTTGTCATATTATTAAAAGGATAAATTGTTTCGTAGCAAACCAACGCATAAAATAATCGTCTTCTTGCATGGCAGAACCGTTATTGTTTGTTTCTTTTAACACACATATTTTCCACCGAACAACTATATACTGAAATTTATGCATTGAAAAGTCATTATGTTTTCACTAGGTTAACAAGGTAGATGGATTACAGGGCCTTGAGCAATGTAAGTTGTCACAAGATTCAAATGCTTTATAATTTGTTTCCGCTTCTTTTGATGGCAAAGTGAGGTAGTTGTTAAGTGTATAACATCTAGATTAATGCTGTCACGACTGTTTCGCAAAACACAGAGTTTCTTCTCTCAAACATGTATAACAATCAATGGTCGTGTGATGGCTGCGCCTTATCAGGAACATATAAAATGCTATTTACAGAAGGTTGTCAAATTAACGCATGGCTACATTTTTAATAAAGTAGTTGTTACACTAAAGAATATGTTGACACTAAATTATACTCAGCGCTAAGAGAACGGTTTTTGTGGAAGGATGCATCATTATGCACGCTTATGATTAGACGGGTACAATTGATATCCCTTTTCTTGCTTAAAAAAGTATCAGTAATCAACGTAATACCCATTATGTAGCCAATATCACTCCGAATAAAACTGAAAACAATCTAATGGCATTATGTTTCTATATCTTTTTGTATCAAACGAAGGGTACAGATAATTTTAATCTTTCTTATGTATTGTTGGGAACTAACGAAAACAATGTATTGCTTTTTTAAATAGCTGGTCACAATGTACATTACACATTAAAGTTGTAGTTGTGTGGCTAGATTTTCATGGTTACCATATAGACCATAGACTAACGTATTCAAATAACACTATCTGAATTTAAATATCTCTTTCTGAAGACATGAGTTGGAACAACTTCATTTATTCGAATACTAGATTCTGGCTCAATGAATATACGTGTTACTGAAAATAATGCCAAAGGTGTTCGTCTTGAATGGGATCTACCCGAAACTGAGTCTTGCTATGGACGTACGGACATTGTAATCATCCTTTACATGCAAGATGGGTCAACTAAAGTGTATATTGTCAATAGACACACCAGATTTGTTGATATTACTGGACTGGACGCATCACAAAACTATAGAGTGGCTTTCAGTCTCGGATATGAAGGGCAAACGTTTAGAAACTTGCCGTTCAATTTTCGCACTGGTGAGTAGTAAAGTAACTGATAAAATGTAACTGTTTTACCTTCAAACATCCTTGCAGTAAGTGCCCCTTAAATTATTTTATGAACTGATGGTAATAAGCACGTAGTTATTTGTTGTTTTAATTCGATTCAAAATAAATGTCAGTGAATAAAACATGTTAAGTAAAGGAATCTTTCAGAATGTATTTACACAACTGAATGATTATAATTTTTAAAACCTAGTTTATAAACAGTTTGTGTCAGCAATCGCAATATAAAGCTCTTTGAGCCATTGTTTATTATTTGAAATTAGCACTTGGATTATAAACAGAATGCCTTTAAACTGACCTCTTGTTACATCAGGGTTAACAGATGCGCTAGTCATGAACGCGCAATATTTAATGAATGTTTGATTTAAAAGTTAGTTTGTAGTGGAACTCTCCTTTATCTTCACATCCTATCGTAACTTAAGAACATTTGTTTTGCTTGTTTTTACATTGAAGCTGAGGAGGATAATACAGCAGCTATTGGAGCAATCGTTGGAGGAGTTGTCGGTAAGACGTGAATATATATATATATATATATATAAGTATATATATATATATATATATATATATATATATATATATATATATATATCGTGTACTATATATATATATGTGTGGTCAATGATATTATAGATAATTTTTCATTAAAAGGAAATGATGCTTGCTGAATTTCCTTTTAATGAAAAAATTTATACAACGAGTGGTATATCATTGATACAGCGTACATACTGTACATATATTTTATTTATATCACATACAAATACATATATTTGACTTTTGAACGGAGTTCAGATTTACTACAGGCAGCCGTGTATTGACCTAGTGAATGAACTCCTCACATCCCCTAGCGTGTCCGCTACAAAATGTAGTTCTCTGCCGTAGTGGCTATTTACAATCACCTCTGCATATTGATAAGTTGATTGTTTTCTTTTCTTGGTTTCTATTTTTCTCCATATTGATTAAATCAATATAATACACACTTATGATTTAAACATGAAAGATGGTTGTAATGATAAAAGTAGAGCAGTAGCAACACTTGGATAGCTACACCATTCAAATACCGGCGCATGGAAATTAATGTGGAATAGAAACTAAGCCAACTGACGAACCAACAAGAGGTAATTAAATATTTTAATATATTTACAGTTGATCTAAGTCATTATTCTGCTTTAGCAACAGTACAACCGCCCACACTCTCTCTCTCTCTCTCTCTCTCTCTCTCTCTCTCTCTCTCTCTCTCTCTCTGGTCGGTTTGACTTTAAAACTCTGTCTCTGTCTCTCTCTCTCTCATCCTTTGGTCGGTTTGACTTAACTCTTACCATCATTCGTAAGTCCAGAGATATCGTGGGATGACAAACAAAAATCCTCTACGTTCGCCATTTCATAGATTTTAGCCCGTATCCTGCTACGATGGTCAAGAGAGATCAAGAGAGAGAGAGAGGTCAAGAGAGGTCAAGAGAGAGAGAGAGCGAGAGAGAGAGAGAGAGAGAGAGAGAGAGAGAGAGAGAGAGAGAGAGAGAGAGAGAGAGAGGCCTTTGGACATTTTCGTATTTAAATAATAATAATAATCGACTTTTTAGAACATTATGGTATGTTTAAGAAAAAACAAAACATAACATTAAATATATCACAGTATGTGTACCACGTATCCGAGGTATTTACTGGTTTGCCACTTCGTATCATTGATAAACACTGTAGATAAATCCCAAGGAATGTGCACACGTATCGTTACGACGAACCATATTCTTGTAGGTTACTTGGTGTAATTTCTATTTCAAGGTTTTAATCCAGCCCAAATTCCTTTACTCTCTCATTCCATATTTCTGCGCAGTTTGTCCGTTATGCATGAGAGGGGAGGGGAGAACAGAAAGCAGAAAGGATTGTGATGAAAATGTGTACCATATTAAATTCATTTAGAAAACGGGGATTATTAATACTTTTCATCGTTATTTTCATACGTCACTAGTGACTAATGTGCGGAAATTGATCAGTGATCTAGAATCAACTGCAGACGCTCGCGAGAATGTTTATATATGCGTATTATTGCGCCATGGGCGGATCACAATTTGATATACCAATAGTATTGGTATATCAAATTACTTTATACCAACACTTTAAATGCATGTTATTTTGTAATGTATGTGGTATATATATATATATATATATATATATATATATATATATATATATATATATATATATATATATATATATAACATTGGCATTGGCAAATCGCACACGTACACACGCACACACACACACACACACATATAAAACGAAACGCTCTCCTTGGTTGTTAAAACACATTCAGACATTTGTTTCGATTTTGTAATAGGTGTTGAACCATTAAACTAAAACTTTACCCTCAGTGTTTTCTACGCTAATCATGGGTTAAACTAATAGTTGCCGAATCCTTGAACCAAAAATACCTCAAGAGCATTATTCAAGCTCTGTGAGTTTTCAACAGACAGTTTATTTCACCCTAAATGTAGAAAGACATAATTAGCCTTTAACGTTACAATTGAGAACTAATTTATTCCTGGCTTTCATTTTGTAGCTCTTTATTTCTCTGCTGTTCTTCTATGATATTTAGAAATCTGTCTCGTAATACCGATTTTCCTTTTTTCATTAGATAGATTTAGCATGTAACAAAATCCTTACGCCTTTTGATTTTCCTCAATGAAAAATTAGAGTCGCGTTGAAAAAAGGAGCTGGTGAGAAGAACAACTGAATTTGCTAACATAAGTTAAGAAATATTTATTTCAGAAAGGTAATTTCACCAACAAAAATCTCAAAGAAAACATTAAGTAGAGTTTGACTGCCAGCTGTTGTTTCGAATTTCTATCAAACGTGTGTGCATAAAAAGGCACGGAGATGCCACATGCTCCCCGTAAAAATAATCTTAATACAACCGGAATGTTTCATAGAGTAAATTTTCATTTCAGTTTGATTCTTTAATTTATGCATGGATATGCTTAAAATGCAGCAGCTAACAATACCTTCAATAACATGCATGACAAACACTTCGTCGAAATCAGTTACAAACATTAAGAAAGAAATGTGATATACATTCACATAGTCAGACACCAAAAATACAAGAGAACTCATCACTTACCATATTATGCTCATGAATGCTTGACTTTACAGTGATGTATATCGATATGATTATATCTAAAATATTTTCCCCTAGGGCAAAGCTGTATCGATTTATACCATATATTATACCTTACTATGCAATCAAACGCATTGTGAGATCAGTTAAAGGACAAAACAATGTTTTACCTTGATTAATATTATGTGATATAAGCCCATGTAAAATAACAGATATTGTCCACTGTATTCATGCTTTGTTCTGAATCCTCCTTGGTTTTTAATAAAGACATCATTTCAGCTTTCTGCCCAGTCATTAAGTCTATTATTAAGTATAGGTGTCAATAATTTACCTGTACAACTCAGAAGCGTTTTACCTCTATAATTATTAGCATCATCTATTTGGCAATTTTAATCAGCGGAATAACTGTAGCTTTGAATCATATTTTGGGGACAGTGACCAGTTTTAAATATAGCGTTTAATAACTTACAGTGTGTATTTAAAAGTATATCTTTACTTTCATCCTCTCTTAATTACAATTCATGTCGTTGCCTGGTCCACGCTACGAGGAACCCTCCTTCCAAATGAACCAACTAAAATTAGAAAACATAATACATCCTTAAGCCCATTTAAGTTAGTTGATATGAGTAACATGATTTACTTTTAAGACTATGTAAGTAACAGTAATATTTCCGAGTTTAAATAAAAGAAATACATTTTGAGAGCAGGATTTGGTTTAAACGATTTATTTTTATCCCTAATTTTAACCCACGAGCAACATATGATTGCTGAATACACAGATCATTTCAATATATCGAAAAATACTGTCTTGCGTGGAATAGTGCATGAGTGATTTTAAATGGAATGATTTATAATTTGGAGACCTGAATTTAGTCTGTGTTAGTTAATTAAATATATATTGCCGACTATTAGAAACTGTTATGCCTAAGCGCCCGCGTTAAATGCTGCAATTGACGCGTCACTATATAGTTATCCTTTCTGGCGCTCGTGTGGTTTTATAACGAATGTCAATCAGTTGGTATTCTGTTGAACTGCTCAGCATAAACCCCGTCTCAGTTAAACCTATTGTTTAGTTTAACTATTGCAAAGTTCCTAGCGTAATCCGTATAAATATTTATTCCGTCTAAATGGTCAAGAACATAAATAAATTTTTACTTTTATCTCAGAGGAAAAGAAAGAACTGATTATTCATTTCTTTTGCGAATATTATATGCACATATCAAAAGGTAATATGTTGCATAATGTCGATATTTCCCCGTTTCTAAGGACTGCAAGGCAACAGTTGTTGTCAATCATAAAGTTCGTATATGTAATAATACCACATCTAATTCTGTTCTAATCAGTTTTATCTGACCAAATATTTCAAGAGAAACTTTTCATTTGCTTGGCTGTGTGTTTATTTGTTTTTAAATAAACAAACTTACTTGGAAATAAGTTTTATTATTATTATTATTATTATTATTATTATTCTGAATGGTCATATTTGTTTATCAACACTATAAGTACACGTACGTATATGAAGATATTATTCAGACTTCCCAAAGCCGATCTCAACTTCCAAGTCAATATATTATGAACATTCAACCAGCAGTGATAGCCTCGTTTTGATTTTTAGCGGTGGATATGAGGAACGGCAACTCGTCCAAAATGCGTATTGTGTACAGGGCCAATTGATATTTGAGGATAACGAGAAAGCAAACTATCTGAATGACTAGTTTGCATCGGTCTATATCGTTGATGACAGGCACATTTTTCTACCTTCAAACTTTTTTATCGCGGTAATAACGCTTTAGACCAAAGGATAGTGTTCAGTTACTTCCCTTCAATGTAATATCGCGGTGACGTCTTCTATAATAATTAATGCGTTTGCTTAAATTATATTAAACATTGAACTGTTATGTATATGTAATTTAATTATTTGTTTGTAAGTTTTAAAATTTCTTTTTATTTTTATTTTCTTCCATTACATGTTATTGTAATAATAATTTTGTCTGCTGGATTTGATTTTTTTTTTTAGAAATTCAATTCAGTTCTCTTTGACCTGATAAACAACCAGTAGTTGAAACATTGTCTCATTTGCTGAACTTGACTCAGCACCAGTAAGGCAGTTCTATGTAATCAACTTTTTAAATTTTTTTTATTTTCCCAGAGTAAGATTCATTTAGCGAAATCAAGACAGAACTGGAGTACGTGACAAATGACATTTTTTTTATTGTTACAGATGTTTGGTTTTCCCAGTGGGATGAAAGGTTGATCCTCATCCGGGAATCTGTTTTGCGTTTTAGTATGACGCGCCGTAGCGGACAAAAGATGGTCCAATCAGAACGTTGCCGTTGAAATTTTAATGTCGTATGCCCAGAATTTCAATTTCACGTGTTGTATCAAAAATTCTTGTCCTTAAAGTTCCATTTTCTAGGTCGAGATTTTAGATTGTATCTGTTGAATTAAACAGTAGTGGTTGAAAGTTATATTTTGTATGTCGAGGTTTTAGATGGTGTCGTTTGAATTACACGGCGGTGGTTGAAATTTCAATATCATACGTCGAGAATTCCTAATTTACGTATTGGTTCAAAGAGTTTATGTTGAAAGTTCCATGTCAAATGTTGAGTATTTAGATTTCATCTGTTGAGTTACACAGCGCTGGTTGAAAATTGCATGTCCAATGTCGAATTTTTAGAATGTATCTTCTGAATTACACGGCGGTTGTTGAAATTTTAATGTCATATGTCGAGAGTTTCAATTTAACATGTTGAATCACATCGATTATGCAGAAAGTTTCATTTCGTATGTTGAGTTTTCAGATTGTATCTGTTGAATTACGCAGCGGTGATTGGTCATTTTATTGTGCTTGTCAGAATTATTTTTATATGCTGAAATGATGTGTTGGTGTTAAAAGTAACATTATACAATGTCCACTTTAACAATTCAAAATAATATTGAGTATTAAGATACATCATTTATATATTCAGTTATGAGGCGCCATTACATTTCATGCATTTACAGTTTGAAAGTTACCATTCACAGTTCGAGAATTACTATGAATTTCTTCGCTAGAGGTCGCTCTCGTGTACGAACCGCATTATTTTTAAACAAGGAGGCTGCTTCTCGTTTCTGTGAAATTCAACGGATGAAATTTTGATCCCCATCCGGGAATTTGTTTTGCGTTTTAGATAGGCCTAATAATAATGTTATGATAAGAATCAAGCCAGTTGTGCTTTAAACCTTTGAAGCTCAAAGGTGTTTTGTTGTGACCAGTTTGAGTTGAATTTTTCTGTTTTTCGGAATTAGTAATTTATTTTCCCTGGAAAATACTAGTGCTCATCAGAATTCTTAGACAAATGCATTTATCGAAATTTATTCAGAAATTCTAAACTGGAATATTTTTTCTTTGTGATTCAACAAGGAACTGTTGACGTGGCAACACTTTGAAGGTTATCTAAGACGTCATCGCCTTCCATCTTGGAATTTCATCGGGATTCGAACTGTGATTCATTTAGGAATTTTTATTGATATGACTTATATTTTTTAATTCTTGGATTAGTTTTTTGATTTGATTTATAAACCGTAAGTCCTTTTTCTTACTCTTACCTTGTTCTTCTAGGGAAATAAATTATTTGAAAATTTTACAAACCTTGTTCTTTTCACTCTTTTCTTTGTAACTTTTTCGAGCCTAGACGTAACAGAACATAATCGAAAATGATGCAAATGGTTCAAAAATATATTTAGGCCGCTGTTACTGCTATTATTCATGAATATGCCAGGTGATTTTCACACACGCCTCCGAAATTGCATACATCTCATGAGAACAGCAAATATCGTATCATAAGCACTAGGTATTGGCCACTTAAATACCTAGAAATTTCTCAAACGGTAATAATATTCTCAACACTCATCCACACTCGTCTGCCACTAATGACTTCCAAAAAAGTAATGATTGCTTCAGAGTGTGCGTGACAGCAGGTGATATAATTCCATTTACTTGACTATATACTACTTTATGTATCATAATATAGTCCAACGTATTTGTTGATACTTACTTTCAATAAATACGATTTAATGTATATCAATTTATCAAACATTTGTCAAATTGTGAACATGATTCTAATTGTACTAGAACATACTGGATTAAAATATATCTTAACAGAATCAGTATGATGATGATCATCATCACCGTCGCCTTCATCGTCATTGTTATCAACAGTACAGTGTGCAGTTCATTAAATTAGTGAAGTCCTCTCAAGACTTATTTTTACACGGTATAGAACAGCGGCAACTTTGCCACATTGTAAAGGATTCAGTGTACCGAGAAAAATAAAAATATTAAAAATAAAAAATTGTTATTAATGCAACAGTGTACCGCTCAACTTACGAAATACCCCCCTCCCCCTCAACTCCAGACACCAAAACCCACCAGATGTTCATTTTAGAGGTATCGTGGATATCATCAGATGGGAATGCTTATTACATACTTGTAGTTTATAATTCATAGTCCATGGAATCATACATCACGAGGTGTGGTTTATGATCGGCAATTAAACTATGACATAGTTCTTATTTGATCACATCATTTTGATTAATATTATAAAAACAAATGACCATTATACAATCTCGTAATAAGAAAAATTGGAAATACATTAAATTGTTTAATGCATTTCATAACAAAATAGGATGGATTCGATTACCGTGCCTGATTTGGGAACCATGACATTAACTAAACAGTGCATTAAAATTTGCATTTGTATTCGAGTCTTACATGTTACAGGTACCTAACCATTTTATTGGAGTTAGTTTGTTTTCTTTTATAGAAAAGCATAGGAGACGAATTGTACATTTACAGTGGAATGACATTTGATGAGCGTCAATCCTGGCAAATTAATCGGAATGACGTCACCCTTGAAAGTCTCATAAAAGGTGCTCATTTTGCGGCTATATACAAAGCAATTCTAAACTATGGAACAAGCAAACAGACAAGTGTTGTTACCAAGTGTTTAAAAGTTTTGTTTTCTGTGTTAGTAATCTTTGGAATCGTAATAATTGTACTACTAATACTAATATAGTGCTAAAATTATTCTGGCAATTTCTTTGCATTTGGTTCTGCGAACGAATAAATCATAGCTAATTTTGCGTGTTCGTTTTGTACGACTCTAAACAACGCATGTCTTATGACGAAGTTAGATAAACGTTTTCATGAATTGATATAATAGTATTCTTAAAGGCCTTATAGATGTCATACAGTTCGTTTGCTCCAGTACAGGGACCGTGGCTCATTCAAAAATATTATCAAGAAAAATATCACACCAATATAAAATTATATATTAGTATAGATAAAACGAGAATACTATACTTTTTACAGAGGGCTTCTCTAAGAATGACATGGAGATGATGATGGCTAAAATTAATTTTACCGGAAGCAAAGTAGGAAAACATCCAAATGTATTGAGGTTTGTTGGTGCTGTTACGGATAATGAATCTTGAAAGTTATCATCCAATGGAAAAAATCAATTACGATTTTTTGTTTTGTTAGACGATGAAGGGAACATGTTATACTAGGTTTTAACGAGTATTTAAATATGCTTATGTCGAGGTATGTGCATACCTGCATTAAATGGACATATGGACATAGTGCATCAAATATTGCTTTCGAAGTTCATATAAAACAGTAACAAAGTATACTGGTACAATGGAACTTTAAAGGACGGGATGTTCGAAGCATAACAATGGTTTCGAAAACCTACAGGTCTCCAGACAAGTTTTGAGTGATCTGACACGTGACTTGTCTTTGCGATGTCTTGTTTACAAATGTTCCAGCATACCAAATGAATAAAAAATGAAAAATATTAACGCAGCTTATAAATCTCATAAGGAGTCAGAATAGTATTGTTTTGAAATATCCTTCATTAAGAGTATGCTAAATATTTTATTTTGAGGTTCTCAAAAAATAGAGTCATAGAAGGTGGATAAGAGTAATTGTCTTGAGACACGTTTGACTAAGGGTTATGATAAGCTCATGTTATGTTAACCCGATTTGCTCCTCACGTTATTTGATTCACATTGTTATGCTATGAAGCTTCTGATGTGACAGCACCCCCTCCCAATTACTAACAAAGAAACAAAATGATATATAATACATATTTATTTCTGGATAAAAGCAAAGCAAAACAAACCCAAACAAACAGTATCATATGAATCGCTTCAACATTATACAAAACAACTTGTTTTAAGTACAAAAAGTATCGCCATGAAAAGGAAATATGCTCTTTTCTTGAATATAATTAGCATGTGTAAACGGAGATTTGGACTGAATTTGTACTATTTGCATCAGCGCGACAAAAAACAACCACTTAAAGTACAACCTAGCAAAATAATAGACAACAGCTAAGACAAACGGCTGTTTCGATTGATAAAATTACGGCCATCACCCCGGATATGAACTTGATTGACAGGAGTAAAGAACGGCTTGCGGTGTGATCCTGTCGTCCAATAAACGTCGATTAAACAGCAAGACAGTAAAGCAGTTCCGACAATAAAAGAAAAAACGGCCTATTTTGACCCCACTCCATCCTAGTTGGAGTAGAACGATCTAAGGCATTTGCAGACTGACGCAAGGTAAAATCGATGCAAACTGTCGGGGACAGCAAGAACTGCGGGACCCACCTCAGATGGATCAGGAAGGAAAAGGGCAACGATGTATATGATAGGTAAGTGTAGTGGGAAAGATTTATGGCATGTTAATGTGTATGGCAAAAATCAACACTGACCCTAAAGCAGTATTTCGGTGCACAGAGGCTTACACAAGTAAACAGTTCGGAAAGGTATTGGCAAAGCTGCCGGACACAGCAACCTGTGACCTGGTGGACAACTGGAGACGCCCATGCGCAACACTGCCACAGCAGACCTCGAGGACACCCCCTTCCTCGCCCTACGCCCAGTGAGACAGTGAGACCCAGTTGGCGTATGCGGTCATAGATGGCGAGAGGACCCCTCCCTGAGGGCTAGGGAGGAGCTGTCCGGACTGCAGTCACATGTTGAGACTAGAAACCACACCGGCACACCTTGCTTGCATCACTTGCAACCAAGCCGCCGACTAAGAGGTACAAACAGCGACCCCGTGAGAATTGTAACCAGTATCAAGGTGTGTTCAGGTTCAGGCCCCGCCACCCCACACGTAACGAATATCTCTAGGACATGCAGCGCCATATCGAGTTACAAAGGGGTATTATATTTAGAACCCAGGAATTATAATAATGGCTCTATAAACCACAACCGGACAACCCGTTCTTTTAACCTACAACAGGAGAGAAGGCCTTTCTTTTACAGCTGCTGACGATCTGCCACATGGAGATGGGAGAAGATAGTTGAGCGACCCATCGCTGACCTGAGGGGCTAAATTTAGCTCAGATAACACCATCTTGCGATCACCGGAAATGCCTGAGATGATCCGTAGCACTGCTATCCGTTTTCTGGTTTAACCTAATGCAATCATTGACGTTTGAACGGGCCGTTACCGCATAAGGTCTTAGAAGCCAGGACGATTTTCCCAACACAACTGCGGTCATCACCCACGCATCCCTGATGGAACAAGCCCTCGAACGGACAGAGACCTCCGGTTTCAGCAAAATGTGGTAGGCGTTCACGTGAGACAAGCCCGGCTAGATTTTCCTCACACTGTGATAAAATCTACTTGCTCATTCGAAGCATCACCCCGGTGCGGTAACAACTATCTGCCAGCCCCCAAGGCCATCCGTAAACGTACTGAACAACGACATCCACAATTTTAAGTGCGTAACTCTATCGGAGCCACCCGCGTCCTCAACGCTTAGCGAACGACCAAATACTTCCACCACCTCGCAAGCTATGTTTTTTTTGGGCATTGACTTCCCAGTCAAGGTTAGTTACGTTGATGGCTTTGAACGCCTGAATCGTAACATCTCGATAAATGCGTTTACCTGACACCAGGGGCGCCAACCCCTTCACATATTGGACAATGTCCGTCCTAAAGAGGTCGATCTATTGCTTACTGGCGCTGACGGTCATACCACTACTCTTTGATAAAAGACATAAATATCATGGCTCACAACCATAACAAAAGCCATAAACTCACGCATATATACCACATTCGACTGTGAAGACCCTCTATCAACCAACAAGGTCGACTACCGAGGAATAGGCAGTAAGTCCAACAGACCATCCTTCCGAAACCCAGAAAGAACACCCTAATATTCCAGAGTGAATACCAAAGAGCGGCCAACCCAACTAACTTATAACATATAGGTGGGCTTCGATGCACTGAACATAGCTGAGCCAGCCACCACCAGCGGCGATGCCACCATGAAGATAGCACCCGAGAAGCCATGTAAGTTCTCCTACTTTGTAGTGCCAGCTGATGGAAGAGCCTACCCCCAAACCCAATACACGTAGTTAACGGCTACCAATCCGCCGGGTAACGGGCGAACTCAAGGAAATTGCCGGTGCCGCGGCCACAGCCCCAAAGTGATACCCTCTTACGAATTCGACACGCGTTGCAAAGCCATCGCCTGTATGACTTGTGGATTTGAGCTAGGGAGCGACCGAGACCGCCTCCACAACCCGAAGAGCGGAGTATACCTAACAGCCATCGATGACTATTGTCAGCCTGCTGTCTGGGCGCCACCACAGTCAAATTTGAACAAAACCATACTCCAGATCCATGCTGTGATCCAATATTTGTGGATTTAGGACAGTTGTTTCATCCTGGGCCCAGTTGCTTCCGCCTTCATCCAGATCAGCGTGATCTCCAACAAGAGAAGTGCAATTTACTCACCCTTCAGATGTATGCATGGCGTAGCCTTCGCCAAGAAAGAATTTGAAAAGGACTTTTTAAGCTAATTAACACCGGTAAGTGAATCCTGGTTAACTTCGTGATCGATTTTGGCGAGGAGGCCGGCTGCTCTCTGAACTAGCCTTTGAATCAAGAACGGTCTTGTCCTGCAACTTCGAGGTCGTACAAAGCAGAAATGGAAACCTGAAGCTCAATTACCCATATTCAAAGGTGTCTTGGTCATGAACCTATTTGATTACCATTATCTACGACGTCTACTACAACGGAATAGAAACACACAAAGCCCAACTGTCATATATCGATAACCACTGCATCCTACTCCACCCAGACGACTGACTGCTATCGGGACATAATTCAGGACGCGATCCTGTACGATATGATATGAGCTTTTGCCAGTCAGACAACTTCCTTCACAATACCGAGAACAAGAAGTACCATATGAATTCAAAGACGAAGTGAAAGACCCCCTCCCTGACACAATGGCTTACTGGCACCACCGCACGAGTCCGCCTAGTCAACAGAGTGTACGATGGAACACGCTTACTACAAGTCCAATATGTACCTTGCACGTTTCCTTTTCTAATACTTTACAGAATTGGTTCTCGCCATGAGCCAGTGTATAATCGTGAGCTGTTTTCCGGGATGGGCTTCAGGTCAGTAGTATTTGTTTTGGGCTCGTTCCATACGTTGATGAAATATTCCGTTGGAGGACCCTGTATCACGCAAGGACCGAATCTCCGCCATCATGTGGTCACATTCTCGGTTGACATGGCACATATATACCCCGGCATATTTTTTTCGCCTATCAACATCTGCTGCCAATGGCTGCTCCGTTGTCAATGCAGGACCACCGCTGGGCTTTTCGATTTGTGCGTCATGTTTTACTAGGCCATGCCAACGGCTTGCCACTTGGCATCTAAGGCATTCGTCCATTCCGGGGCGACAAGAGCCTCTGTGGGGTCCATCTATCTTCCCAACCGTAGGTGTTGCATGTGGCTGCGCCTGGCGAAGTAGGCGGCGAATGCGCTGCAGCCTGACCATGTTCCGCCTCGCTAGCCTGCGTATGGCAACGAATCCTAGGGGCTATTGAATCTGCCACAGCTGGTTGTCTGAAACAGGAGTAAACTGCGCCGATATTGGGGTTGCTTTCCATAACATGCAGTCCTCGTTCCTCTAATTGGTGTATCTGTACCTTTACCCCGTCGTATACTAGAACGAATCGAGGTTTTCTAGGAAACATTTAATATCGCATTTATAGATCCCTTATATATTCTATGCATTACCAGGAGGCTCAGGACAGCAGGAACAGAGCTACGAAGACTAGGCTAATTATAAAAATACGAGATCTGATGCAAGAGCAAATACAATTTAAACCATCTCGAGAAAGCTCGCCGAGGAGCTTAGAAAACGGCTTGAAATTTGGACGAATTGGATCTAGATTAGAGAATACTGCGGGTGCATGAAACGCCTTTTTGCGCCACCGTTTATACTATTAAGGGTTTTAAGGGTATAAAGTGTGTCGGATCACCACAAGTGTCCTTTCGGCCGCGAACAACTGCGCACGGGCAGATATAGGTGAGTACATAGGCTCCCTTCCGGCTGCAAACGTCAGCGATGGGGCTGTCACAATTGAATGGGCCGGTGCCAGGCATTCCCTCCGTTCTCGATTTTTACACCCACCTTGCTGGCTTAGAGGGAGAACTGTGGGGACAGACAAGAGAGATGTTTCTTGTGAACGATGTAGTTCGCGGTCTGGCCGGCTCCATGAAAGAATTACGGGAAAAGGTGGAAAATTTCCTGCAAACTGGAGTCGACGAACCGGCTAGAGGAATTAAGGATGCTGTTGGTCTGAAACACGTAGTCATAGATGTTAGGCTTGGCGAAATGCAGCAACAGGTCCTTCTCTTAGAAATCGAACGATTGTTTGAATTAAGAAAGACGGCAATGGCTGCTGCATTTGCAGGCATCGTTGTATGGGCAATCTCCTGGAGGCAAAAAAATGAAGGAGCCGGCCTTTATAAAATATGTAATATTTAGTGGCTATCATGCAGCCCATCACAATAATATTCTCAGAGGTGGTCTCAGTCGCATTCATTCGCCCTATAATATTCCATGCGTTGTAAGAGGCAACATGACTGTTATGGACATCTAATTGCACTACGCGACCCATTCTATGCAGAATAGCCCTTATTTCGTTATATTCTACCTGTGGTTATGCGAGATCTAAATCCAGACTTTTATTGTGTGGTGTTTCGGTTGGTTCCTTACTGTTTCCCATGCCGGCTTTACAGGTGTGGTGTCTGGACAAAAGGGACCTGTATTACTACTTCATTAAACGGGTTTGTTTGAAAGGAGACACAGCTTTGTTTAATGGGTTTGGGTGTGGGGCTTAAAATAGGCTGAGTTTTCTTGGCGTTACTGGTTCAATGTCTTGATGTTTGACCTGTTTTCTTTTCTGGCCCGGCGGGCTCCCACCATGAATCTGTCGTTCAAGTCTGGCATACAAAACGGTCACACCTGAATTATCGTCTACATCTAGCACGCCGTTTTTGCCGCGTTTTTTATCAAATCAGAAACAGGCATTTTTCTTAGCTTTTTTTCAAGTATTTTACTAGGTTGTGTTTTATGACATATTTCGTCGCGATCAGGCTAGGAGTGCAACTGAATCTAAATTTCCGTTTACACCCACTATAATTACATTTGCTTATGTAATTCTATTGCGTGAATAAACATTATGACTTTAATTTTAAAAGCGTCAACTTGTTATATTGATTGCATACTATGTTATCATAAATTATTTAAGCCGATCTAGACAAATATAGGCTAAATGTAGTATCTGCAGTGCAGAAAACACTACAACGTTTAAGAAAGCAACGACCTTGGACGAATCACTGCGTATTCTCGAAGGTATCAAAACTGAGGATCGAATCTGAGGTGCAAATGAAGCGCATAGTCCCTCCGTTGATCCATTTAAATGCAGTCACTAAATGCGAACAACGGGTAATTCATCCACTTTACTGCCAGAAAGGAAACTAATCTAAACTAATTTAACCTGTTCCATGAAGTCTACAACTGTTTTTATCTTCATGCAAGATTTAACAGATGAATGAAATCAAAGACATCACTGAATAAAAATGACTTAATAACGATACGATTAATAGAAAATTTTACTATACAGCAAAGTATTACGAAAGTCTCTATATTTCGTAAAGATCGTTTTCAAATATTAGATACAGATACAGATAAAAGGTTCAATTTTTGATAGTGGGACCATTTTTGATATATGAATACTGCGAACATGGACCCCTTAAAGACTAATATGAATACTGCGAACATAGACCCCTTAAAGACTACTTGGAAAGCCAGAGAAACAACGTGACCATGGAATTGCAAGAAAACCTCTTCCGCTTTGGGTTGGCTATTTGTAATGGAATGGAGTACCTTGCCTCCAGAGGTGTAAGTACTCCTAATGTATTTTGGAACTGGATAAATCCAAGTACTTTCGTATTTACATGGATACTGACATTATCTAAATGTACAATTTTATACTTTACGTGTCTATTGTAACACACACTTAATCCTAATACAACAGTTTCGATGGTAACAAAAAGCCGAAGAGCAATCCTCATTTTTCGTTTCCAGTGACATAATTAATAACATAAAGTGACAAATTTCATCTCCACTTTTAGAAACTCACATGGTTGTATCTTTCTTTATCTTTTTGTTTTTAATTAATTACATTTTAATTTCTCTCGACGTTTCACCAACTGACATTTAGATCGTTACCGTCGTCTTGCTGCAAGAAACATCTTGCTGACCATCGTAAATGAAGTGACAATTTCAGGATTCGAACCTCAGAATTTTGAAATCGATGATGGTGATGGCGAGTCTGGAAAGAAGGTTGGTGTTCACAGCATTCAAATATATAAAGACATACACAAGGTCCCAATATTGGCGGGTAATTTAAAAAAAATGCATTTTCGAAGTTGTAAATGGCTGCATTCTCAGTGTTAATTGCATCCCAGCAATACCGAATAGTAATGCGACGAAGAGATATTTGTAAACTGTAGACCGTGTTTAATGACTAGATCTATTTGATTAGCACCCATCTTTACGTACAAAAGCAACACAGTAGTAGGCCAGTGAAATATAAATGTGGACTTAGCTTTTGAATGCATAAACAATGCTTGATTATTCGGTACAATCTTTTACATAATACCCTCAATATAATCAGTCCATTGTAATGCACACACATTTGAAACTGCAGACTTTCCACCAAGAACGCAGGTTGTATTTTTACGGTATGTTAACATCATACTTGACTGAGACAATTTTGCAATCCAAAATAGAAAGAGTAAGAGAAATAAAACTTCCTAAACGTATTATCTCAATATCAGGGTATCATAAGGCAAGCACTAGAATAGAAATATGCACATAGAATACTACGATAAACTATCCGATGCAAATTAAAGCAATCAGTTAAAGACTGTTCAGGCACTCTACATATCAGCATATCTCAGTAAATGTACAATAGTAGACTCAGTGCATACACTTTTAAGATTTCTCTCTTCAGCGAACAGCAAGGTGTTGCAAGTTGAGCACTATAGCATAGATAATGTACTATCTGTTAACAAACAGGTAACATGAGCATACTTTTACTGGACAGTGTTAAATACAGACGTATTTGTATTTGCTTTAAGCAACGTAATGGTCTTAACACTATTAATAGGAGTATTTGTATAAGCCTGCAATGTTTTATGTGTGTGTGTATGCGTCTGTGTGTGTGTGAGTGCAGAAAATTACACCTATCTGTAACTATGTGTGGATCATTTAATTTGTCATATTTATATGTAATATCTCTTGATTGTTTTGTAGTAACAATACAACTCATTCATTCATTCAGTAAGCTTAATAATTATTGGTAATTTGGAAATATTTTGTTTATGCGTTTAGTGTGCTTTTTGTTTGTTGAAATAAATAATAAGACGAGCTCCTATGCAACAATGTGGACTTATGTACAGCATCGTCAGATCAATAGTGTAAGTTTGGATTCTAACATACAGAGGCAGTAAGCACCGAAAAAGTAATCAGTCACACCAACAACCGAAGAGAGATTTTTATTTATATATCTAAATAAATATAGGTTATACTCTGTATCCCAGCTTCAAAAGCCGTGATTTGCCTTCGAGACTAAGAAAAGGAGAACGTCTGCCAAAACCCGAACAATGCGATGACACGTAAGAGATTTCATTTACATTGTATTGTGTAAGAGACACCGATAACGAACAATGCGAATATAACGTCCCATATATTATATAGATATTACATATAGAAAAGGATATCTGTTAATAATATTTATATAATTTTCTCTGAACTGATATAGTATTACCATGACCTAGGCAATTATGAGAATGATCGGTAATTACCTGTAGTTCTTATAACATTAGGACACATTTACATTGAAGCGGAGCCGGGTCTGTTCATCGTGAAACATCTACTTTAATCCTTTTCTTTCCATTTTTGACATACTTTCAACCTCTGCATGAACTCGTTTTCAGAAGGACATATCTTTGAATTCTATCTAACACATATGCCCTTTTAAAGATTGTGCAACAAGCTTTTACAAATTTCTATTTAGCTGGATATTTAACAATTAAAGCATTAATACTTCATATTTAATGTACCTATGTATGTGTTGCCAGAACTTTGGCGTCACAGACATGTATCAATTTCTGGTGCCTGTTTCAAGCAACAACAATTTTGAAGTTTGATAAATAATCAAGTTCCTTTGCATTTTTCCTGATTTGTACGACCCCGATATCTCTTATACGGTATAACCGGATAAATTGGCGAATATTGACTTCATTTGTACTATTAGTTCGGTAGCTGAGATAGGCTAACGTCTTCCATACTGAATGAGCTTATTACGTTTATCTTGATCATCACACGAGACTGTAAGTTCTGTGAGGTAATAAACAATAATTCTAACGCTAGCATGAAAGGTTCTTAAACTCCCAATGCCGCCGTTATGTCCAAAAGGTTGTATTTGCCAAATCAGCTGAATACAACGTATTATTGAAAGATATTGGTTTTAAATATCATTGATACTCTATTCTCATTTTCCATTTGATATGATGTAGTACCCGGCTAGCATTTACGAGTATTTTTTCTTTAAAAGCACAACTGATGTGCATTTTGGTTTACAAGTCCCTGCCGTATGCTTACCAATTTATATGGAAAGCTGCAACAGACGGGGTTGTCTTCATCCTAAGTTCTCCCATCAAAGTATTTTGGGCACCACAACTGACACCAATATTCACTCGAGTCTAATTTCTATCTAATGCACGCTTTTTCTTCTCAGAGCCGCTTAAAAAGCGGGCCTGGCACTCTTCTTTCCCTCTAGAATCAATTTGTCCTTCAAGTGCAAATATTGTTGATATTAGAATAGTCATTAACGGAATTTGTCGCATGTATCAAGCCACTAGTTTTGGAACACTCCCGAAAAATGATGGAATTACGAGCGATGTCGGTGTCTAAATTAAGGGATGGCACCACTTAATTATAAACAGAATATCTGAATGTTGCTTTAATCTAACATCTTGATTTTTCAATGAACCGTTGATGTCAGATAGCATTTAACAAATCGTTTCCTTTCTTTCCAAACCTTAGTTAGATTCGAAGAATAGTGAAATTTATTAAAACAAAGCAGCAGCATCGGGGCTTTACAATCAAACAACTAGACAAACCAACCCAGCCACGTAATTTTGCTTCCACTTGCGCTGCAGTGAATTTCGGCAAGTTATTGGGGTTGTGAACATAATGTTCACAATGTTGGCCCTAAAAAAGACAATATAGAAGCTATCCTTAATCGTTGTGACGAAGTAATCATTTCACAGCTTACTAGTGTGGTCGTTGGTTTCTATTTCCGCTAACACTATCTCAAACTCAGCTATGTAATAGTATTATCTTCAATAACTACAGAGTTCAGTTTACTAATCGTATTGAGACTACTTTGTGTTGTTACGAGAAGCTCCGAATAGATACGTATTCGCGAATGCACTCGTACGAACTTATTTCGCCAGCTCCACCTGATACACCGGTTTCTATTGATGGTTCGACAATGATTGTGCTTGGTGTACCTATGATGGTTGCTGTGGTCACAATTCTTGCAACAGCCAGGCATACGATGGTTGCGGCGGCGAGTCCACAATATGCATCAATAACCATACATACACGTTTGTATTTCGATAGAAAATTAGTTCTCTTGGCGATTTCATCTCGCAGTTGTTGTTCAGATTTGATTATTTTCTCACGAAAGTAAAATTGAGGGGGTATCCTAGTTCTTATAATAATAATGTAATCACGTAGTCTAAATGCTCAAAAATCTTGCCTTCATCAGGTGCAACACGTACACGCATTTCTAACCAATTATTATTTTTTTTACTGTTACAACTGTCATACAATTGTAGAAAATATCAGCCTGAGGAATATTTAAGACTGCTGATTAAGCGGTCTGGGGGCCTAATCCCAAGTGCATATCGATACAAACTAACTTCGCCCAATTGAATGGTGTTTGAAGTGATTGTTCTACTATTTGCCCAAAACATGTTGCATGACAAATGAACCCTTACTGAATAACAGTCGAGCTTTGTCTCTTCTTGGCTGCGTTAATATTGGTTTAACATAATCAACGGGAAATGAAGTCAGGGTGGAGTTGTCAGAGTCTCTGATTTTCCTGATTTCTTTGTTTTTATCAGGTTCTTTGCAACAGAACCTCGCAGCCTTGGAACAATATCTTGGATGTCCACATTGGACGTTTAAAATTTTCGAGTTCGATCTTCCAAAATCATAAGCTCGTCAGGGGCTTTTCATCAGTAAAAATCAACTAACATTTTTAATACCATTTTGTGTGCTTTCTAAGTAACAAGATGTTTTCGTATTGCCCAGTGCAGCCTAGTTTGCAACGGCAGAAAAATTAAATAAAACTGCTGTTGTTGTGCTTTTTCGTCTTTTAGTGATTTTTCGACCAATGGCGTTTTCTAAGAGCCATCCCGAATGCGAATCCGACGGTCTTAATGCAGCAGATCTTGCAACCGCGTGAGCTGCAACCGCTAACAATGCTACATCGGCAGCTAGGAATGGAAATATTTCACCTGTCTTTTGCATTTGCATCACCACCGACTTTGACAATTTTAATATCACTCAGTTGTTTTCTCGCTTAACCGCATTAAGCCGATTAAAATTTGGTTGGGTCAACCATGAGGAGATAGTTCTAGTTAAATGCACCGGAGAAAGATTCAATGTGATCTGGTATTGAGCTCCTTATTTTCGAAAGCTGGCTGGGGCAAAGGCTAACCTTAACCTCGTGATAGTTCATCATTATTTGAAAACGGAACAAATTCAATTACTAGTCTGAGAACATTTTACTAGTTTTCCACAGGCGGGTCAACGGATTTAATCCGGCCACTTGTACCCTCCAACAACAGCATCTTGTCCGAGAGAATCACAGCAATGCATCTATAATGGGCCCATTTACACGATTATGAATGTCGACCACAGACTGCTTATCTTAGTCTAATAGTTCCAATAAAAGTACAAGAGTCATACTGTGTAATCTGAGGGCCTGTGTTAATGTTTTAATGCCGGTGCATGTACAAGCACAGCTTGTGATATACGCGTGCGACTTGAAATGGTTTTGAAGTCAAGCAAAATTTCTTTCCTAGTTTCCAGATGACCGTTTCACCGTAGCGAAATCCCAGACACTCCTAACTTGTAAAATATAGTCTACCTGGTGATCTATTCACCAATCACACGAGCCATAGACTGACACGCCACGAATACATATCTTGATGCATTAATACCTCGCTGAGTAGCTACTTGCCATGAAAACTGTTGTACGTTCGCTTCTTGTGAGTCTGTGATAATCGTGTGCAATGACATTAGTGACATGCCTCCAAAATTCATAAAAGCTAGCAAACAGCTATCGATTGGGTTCGTACAGACACTCATAATATTAATTTCGTCACCATAACTTTTGCGATCATTAATAACAATAACAGCATCATCATGATACCAAATTGGATCGTTGCTATTTACCCTTTCGAAATAACATGACTGTGTGTTTTGGCTCAGAAAATGACCTCGCGACCATTTCTGCAAAACCCAAATATATGACAGAGAGGAATAGCACATGAAAGCAGTTAAGTCTCAATGAAGTTGTCCTAGACGCTATGCGAATCCAAGATAATAAGTGTCGTTGATGGAACCCATCATAGGGACTCCACTAGTACCATGTGCGGCAGGCATACCACGGTGTCGGCCGGCCACAAAAGCAGACCGATTAATTTGACGTTTAATATACTGAGCATGATATGTATGGTCAGATCCATCCTTATGAAATATCATGGACGGGTCAGTGGAACTCTCGCTCTCGGATTCATTGATATTTTTATCATCTAGAGTATTGTTGGTACTGCTGTTGATGGAAGTGTAACTGGCACTCTAAAGCTATCTCACGAGCGGATAACACGACTTCTATCAGTCATACAAGCTCTAAATTATAAAATCACATGCTGAGGTGTTTTGGTAGAAGATTGTCACCGTTATGCTTAATTCACTTGCAAAGCTGCCGCTATTAGACACAATCGGAAATAATAATTTTCGATATTTGCACGCACCGGAGGAATGAGAAGCAAGGTAACGTCGCGCTACTGACCCGGTGTGGTCCATTGATGTATTTATAATATTGTTACGACCATGTAGTTTAATTACTTGTGTGTTAAAATTTGAATTCTTTTTATTTCATTTTTGTATCATTATATTTTATTATGATGATGATTATGTTCACGGGATCTGATATTTTTTAAAGAAACATCGCGTTTATTAGAACGTAAATATGACTCTCGGCTTGCGTAAGCATTATTTTAGATTGCCGACTGGATAAACAACCGGCGTAAACGATTGGTTGTGGCCAAGGTCATTTCCTAAGCATACGTGATTACATCGTGTACTGCGATTGTTAGTTGATGAAATAACCACGCGTTCTTCGTGCGTGTGCATGAAATGACGTTTTGGTTCGGTTTTTAAACACTTAGGTCCCTGTGAAATAGTCAGAGTCGTTTTTATACCTTGAGAAGAAGGTATTATTTTTCTTGTGCTGGAAAGAGTTTATTTTTCTTTACATCTGTAGAGCTCGAGATGTGTCTTGTTATAGATAACAGCTATAGGAGTTCATCTACTTTTTAAATAATAATTTATTTTTCCCTGGAGAACTACACAAGTGGTTTAGGACAAGGACATTCATTGAAATACATTCTAAATTGGAATAGTACAGTACAAATTATGGTTCAACGTGAAATTCTGGACATTTGTGTAAAGGCGTCACCTGACGTCATCATCATCCATCTTGGAAAGTCATCAAGATTCGAACCTGGATTTAGTTAAAATTATTTAGTGATAGGACTTGTATTTTTTCAGTATTAGGGTAAATGTTTGGATTTTCTTCACAAACCGTAAGTCTTATTTCATATTTTCATCTTTTCACCGTGTTTTCTAGGGAAATAAATTATTATTGTTAAAATTTACAAAGCTTGTTGTCTTCACTCTTTTCTTTTGTTACTTTGAACGAGCCGATACGTAACAATATCGAATCAGATTTATTTTCCAGGACAGCCAACACGCTAATATATAGCACCATATGGCGAACGAGCAGCTAAAGCCACTAAGCAGAGCGAGAAGAATCGTAAATCATTCCATCAGATACAGACCTACTACCAGGATCTATTTCAATGCACTAGTGCATCAATCGCAAATTGATTCACAATTTCGTGGTTCCCTTACGCGCAATCGGTTATTCCATCGGGATACGTTCATTGATTGGTGTCAAGCGGTGACAATCTCACCTTGGAACAACGATACACACCTGCTCAAGAAAACATTCCACATGCATTTATTGTTTGAGATATTTTGCAATAACAACTAAGGAAATACTTTTGCCTTTTTATCTTCTTATTGCTCTGCGGTCCTACCACGATTGCTGTCACATTTATCCCTGAAATTGTCAATTAACGTTTCATTCTTGTGTTATTAAATAGAGAATGGTCCTTTTGAATAAGCAAGTGTCAAATTCGTTTACTAGCATGTCCACGATATCTGCGCAGAGACATCGTCAGTGGTGAATCGGTGTCCATGTAGAAGATCGTGAAACAGCTCTGGTAAAACATTTAGATCTTGTCATAGTAAAACTCGTACATTAACAGCTTTGGCAAATCCAGTATGGGCGGATCAACATAAAGTGGCTCTGTCAAGGTCAAATTTGCTTGCTTACTGTGGACAACTACGAGACCGCTGTCAAATAGCTTACGTGACTGATAAATTCGGTCTTCGATGAGCCTTCGAAGCTTGTCTTACTATCAAGGACAAGGTCAACAAGTATACGTTTGCTGGGGTTCTCCATTGAATTCCTGAAGACAACGTTATTTATAAGTTTAAAGAAATCTTTCTCAAACTCATTAATGGATTTTGTCTTCAACTTTTTATTCACCCGGATGTACGGAGCCATCTACGTACTCTGGCGAAACCTGAGCAGCTGGTAAACTCGCAGAACACATAACATCTAGAAGATGGTACTGCAGGTTTCTCAAATGTGCTACGCAGTTGCTCCTAATCCCAAGATTTGAAACCAGTTTGATGCACTTTGTATTTGAGCGGCCAAACACCTTAATGATTTGATATGGAGACATCCACGGCTTGTCATGGCTTTTGATGCTAGCGGGTAGTCGTTGTAAAGGTTGTAGAGATATCTTCTGCATACTCTATATCAACTTCATGGAATTATATGATGTCGCTGTTATGATTGTACCCACATATCTGTTCTTCGCACATGTACAGTTGTGGGATCAATCCATTCAAACCAAACAACAGGTACAAACTACATATAAGTCGTTGGTGAAAAGATACATGATGTATCTGTTTGTTAAAGCCCGGTCATATCCGTCGTATCCATTTCGACGCAACCAAGAGCGATTTAAGAAACCCAAACTGAGTCATGACCACGCTACATATCGGTGGCTCAGTTGCTTCATCACGTCTGACTGCGATGTAGCAAATCTCATGGGACTTGTTCATCCACTTGTGCTTTCTTTAACTCAACATTGTTGGAACATTTGGTTGGGGACCAAGCTTCCCACGGGAATATTCAAGCATTCACAGTCTCTGTAAAATACGGACCTTTCGTCTTACGCTGCACCGTGGAGAGTCTAAAGACATTCTTACCGGGTTCTGGCATAATTGTACACTGCGGCTTTTCATTAATCCCACTGCGGAATGTCATTGGGGTCACGCAGCTGCTGCGTGGTAAATAGATGCAGGCAGCGTCTGCATATAAATTTTATTTACCGTTGGTTATGCAACGGGAAAGATTCTTTATCTATGTATATGATATCGCGACTCTGAACCGTTCATACTACTCAGCAACAACAGATCAGTCTAGGTCCGCCCATCTGAAAATTTGCTTTCAATATGATGAGGGAGTACAAGAGCATTAGAAACCTTTTTTCAAGCAAATATATTAACAGCGATACTGGTTACGTTCTTCAATATTTTCGAGTGTCGCCGCAGTAACTTTTGCAGGTTATTTTGTGTCACCAAATTTGAGTTCACCCAAGTATTGCTGGCAGTTCTGTCGCTCGTTTTCGCTGTCACTTTCGGGATGTTATGGTTTATCACATTTATATCCGACCGTGGCGGAACATACTTTGGTGTTGGTATGTAACTCAATCCTCACGATAATGTTTATTAGGAACCAACTAAACATATACTTTTGCATCCAAATTTACTTGAATTTGTTGAACTAAAGTGCTTAATCTAGTTTTATAATTTGACTATATAAAACGTTTGTTTAGTCACAGCAGTCACTATCAGGTGCCATTGTTAGAACACTTTATATCAAACTAACGGATAGCGGAAAGCCTCCTATGTATTTAAAGATAAAAATAGAAATATGAGACCCATATTTTATCTAGTGAAGTATTTAATCATCTTAGCAAGATACAAAAGGCTTACGTAACTAAAATAATCTTCTTAATATAAAGTAGTAACGTCATGGGTTATAGAAGGCTTTGACCTATCTTGCCTACCGAAATTTAAATTGCCTACTCTTACACTAATTTGATTATGTCATTTTGTATTTGTTACTTGTTAGGTATTGTTCTTTGTATCCCATCCTTTAAACAACACACTTCCATCAAGAGCACTAGAAATACACTTTCTGCAAATGAATATGTTTTATACTGATTCTTATTGTAGCATTCTGTGATTGCAAAGAAGAATAATTAATGCGTCGTGTATTCTCAACAGGTGGTACGGCGTGATGATGAGAACCTGGAATATGTCCCCATATAAGAGACCTACATTCGCTGAGATGAAAGACGATCTTGAGAAACTGTTTGTGCAGCCAGCTGGAGATGACTATTATTACTACAAACGTTGAGGAAGTTTAGAATCCCTTTCCAAAATGAACATTGTTGTCCTGGAACTGAGGGTGTTTTCAATGCATGAATCGGACACAATAACGCATCTTATTATCTATAACTAAATTAATAATATTTGTTCCCTGTATACGTGATTTATGTACTCTAGAACCCATGATATACATGAATACTAAATTTCCCTAAATGTATCCATATATAGCAATTATGTGTATAATTATAGCCTTGCTAGAAATGATTTTAATTTATGTTAATGAGAATCAGTTATTATAAAAACATTTTGCTCCTAGATATCCAGTTATATTTTTATATTAGAACTGTATGATTCATCGCTTTATAAGTATGTTGTGCCTTTTGTTATATGTTCTGCAGCACACAAGTGTACTTCTAGAATAGCGATTTGCTAGGATCCCCTAAATCTGATTACTGTAAATATTGTAAGTTTGTAGAAAAATTGTCTGGGGATAATCAAACGTGACCCCCTTTTACCTATGCTGCAGGCGCCCATGCATGTATGCGTAGCGAGACATCTAATCTTCTACGTCATTACAATATAAAATTTTAGAAAACCTACAACTCCCATGAATCACCTGGAGAACCCTACCTAATTCAAACATTTTAACAATATATAAATAATCTAATAACGCAAATCCTCTAGCATTTTTGTTAGCAGACACTGGTTTGGGTGCAGTCCAGCCCTTGAGATGGTTCTCAGTGGATGCACACTTCAAAGACCCTAAAATTTGTCTCAGTTGTAAGACCAATATATACAGAAGCAGATTGGGTCTGTGGGTTAGATTCTCCGTATGGAGAGTACCCCAAGGGAACCCACGGACTCTTTCTGCAACTGTACTTTATTCGGACATGTTTTCCTTCACGTCAGCGTGAAGACAAATTTCAATCCCCAACGTCACAAAACCTACAAAGTTTACACTCTTATGGAAACACTCACACAAATATGTAATCCTTGTCGAAAAAAGAATTCTTTTTCCAATGTTACGACCCTGTAGTTAAATTACATATGTGTTAAAATTTAAATTCTTCTAATTCTTTGTTTCATTATTATTTTATTTTTACATCATTAAATGTAGTTATTATTATTATTATGATTATGTTTGCATGGGTCTAATAGTTTGTTAGAAACATCGTATTTATTTAAAACGTAAATGTGACACGTGTAAGCACGAGTTTTGTATGATAGTTTGGCGTTGCAAGTAAACAGTCAGGAAAAGCTGTGTAAATGATTGGCTGTGACTACGTCATTACTAATTATACTTGTTCACGCTTTTGTAATGCCCAGGTGTGATTTCGAAATCACACGTGTCCTTTGTGCATGTGTACATGAAATGACGTATTAGCTTGATTTAAATTCTCAGTTACCTGTAAGAAATATTAAGTTATAGTCGTAGTTAGTCATAGTTGAGAGTCACATCATAACATCTTGTAGAGTTTCTAATACCTTAAGGAAAAGGTATTTCTGTGCTGGAAAGAGTTGTTCATTCGTACGTATGAGGAACATGTGTATTGTTAGTGGTGGTAGCTGTACTTCATCTACTTTCTGAACAATTATTTTCCCTGGAGAACAACCCTACTGGCTTTGGACAAAGACATTTGTTGAAATTATTTCTAAATTGGAGCAGAACAATACAATTTGTGATTCACAGTGAAAATTCTGGACATTTTGTGTTAGCCTTCGTCTGACGTCATCATCCGCCATCTTGGGACAGAACTGAGATTCAGACTATATCAAATTAGAACTGTTTATTCACAGGACTTAAGAGTTTTCACAACTTTAGAACAAAATTTTGGATCTTCTTCGTAAATCGTAAGTCTTGTTTCATCTATTTACCTTTTCACCGTGTTTTCTATGGAAATAAATTATTTTTGTTAAAATTTACAAAGCTTGTTGTCACTCTTTCTTTGTGTTACTTTGAACGAGCCGATACGTAACACCAATAAAAGTTTATTATTCTCAGACGAATTAATCCAATCATCTCGACACCATATAATAATCTAAAAAAGGCAAATCTCCTGGGAATTTTACTAGCAGATACTGGGTGCAGTCCACCCTTCTGGACAGTTCTCAGTAGATGCACACTTCAAATACATTAAACATTGTATTATCTTTAACACCAAAATAAACAGAAGCAGACTGGGTCTCTGGTTCAGATTCCACCTTATGGGGGTATCCCAAGGGAACCCAGGGACTCTTTCTGCAACTGTACTTTATTCGGACATGTTTTCCTTCACGTCCGCGTGAAGACAAATTTCAATCCCTTACGTCACAAAACCTACGTTTACACTATTATAAAAACACCTACACATATACGGCAATTTCCAATTGCAATCCTTGTCGAGTAGATAATTATTTTACAATAAAATTTTGTATTAACTAAACTACAACCACAAAAGCCGAAACAAGCCTATTAGTACTTGCCCACGAACCACACAAATCAAAAGTCGGAGAGGGCGAAAGACACTGCTTTATAGCACCGACTACAAACAGTGGCTGGGGTGCCTCAAAATTGGAATAATAGTAGTTGAAAGAAAAAACATACACACACGCAAACACAAAACTACAACCATAGAAAGCAGAAATGAGCCACAACAGTCCACGCCTCGAACCACAATAAATCAAAGTTGGTGAGGTTGAAGGACACTGCTTTATTGCACAGACTATAAGCAGTGGCTAGGATGCCTCAAAATAGGAGTAGTGGTAGTATACGTAAAACAAAAAGTAAATCTAAGTTAACTAATATCAAGTTCATAAATGCCAAAAGTAGCAGCATATAATCAAAGCTAAACAAATGATGAAGGTGAACAAGAGTAAATTAAAACCCAGACACAGGGAGCTAACATGAAGAATGGGAGTAATACAGATCATCAGAACACAGGCAGAAGACAACAAAAATCAAAGGGCTCGAGAAAGCAAGGAAAACAGCTGACATTAAGATCAGGTAAAAGGATTGAACACCAGCTAGAAGGGGAAAATTACCAGAAATAACGAAGATCAGTGTCAGACACAAAAGAATCAGAAACAAAGAAAAGTAATGATCACACCCAGCAAAAAGGACGCATGAAGTAGAGCAGGTAGAGAGGACCACCAGGACAGAGCATTGTGAAGACTCTTGAAAAGAAAAGTATAACTGGAAAGCAATTGCCACGCCAAACAATAAATAAAATGAAAGCCCCAAAGTCAGAAAAGAATTGCAAGCCCTAATAAAAAGAACACAGAGCCGAACAAACTCCTCCCCCTCCCCTCCGAACACAATACATATTTGAATGTAAGAGAGTGTGCGTGTAAATTTGTGTCTGCGTGTGTACGAATATAACTTACATTTTAACACAAACAAGAACAGGACTATGTATAACTTGCAGACAGCTTAGCATACACACCTCCCCCTCCACAAAAACCCAAACAAACCCACACACATTTACCATATATTGCTTTCATTCTGACTCACGAAAACCCATTTAGAGCCAACAACTCACTGGCCCTGGAAAGATTCTGATTGGTTAATATACCAACTCGCGCTGCATGACCCTCGAATTAAGATCTGGAAAAGAACGAACAGCTACTCAAGCCCGCACGATGTGACAAATCTTTATGAATATTACGTACGCACAGTACACGAAAATAAATAACCATCACATGATAGGAAAATTCACAACTTAGGAATATTCGAATCGAATGTGACCAACACGTTCGGAAATATGATAGGAACAGCCCGATACAAATAGGAAACTGGGCATTGATTTGAAACAAATAAATTACAGAATTTGTGCCGCTTTTGTACAGGATAATCCATGAGAGTCTTTAAACTTTGATTGTAATACCCATCGCCCAAATTATAAATCTTTGTCAGGTAAGATGTTTTATTGATGCACTCTAGAACGATTTTATTTTATGTGTTCAAGTCTCGTTATATTTCATGCCTTTTATGATTGCCACGTTTGGTACCATACAGTTGATGGGCTATTTAATCCTATATACAGATAAATATATACATTTGTTGACATTTGCATGTAATTACATCAGTATCAATCTTGCAGATTTCTTTGCTAATAAGTTAATATAGTTTAAGAATTCACTTTCACAACATCGAATAAGTTTCAGATGGATTATATCCAGTTAGTCACATTAATTTAAGTTAGGTGAGTTTTATCCTGTTACGTTATAGAATATAACTCTTTGAGGCTTTGCAAATTCAGCTTAAATAATTTTTTAAAACTTTTAAAATGAATTTATTGATCACGTTTTATATTAGAGACAAATGGTTAATTACAATAAAAACCGACTCGAAAAATATGTTAATATTTTAATGTCAAAGGAATATTGTTTGTATGAATGTATGTACATCTATATACGAATTCACATTTATGTATGCGTGTACATATATATATATATATATATATATATATA
>JAECUM010035926.1:0-23791 GCA_016617855.1 Megalonaias nervosa
CTATTAGTAATCAGAAAAATAATAATGCACGCGGAATTGATGAAGTATTCAACTGTTGCCTTCAATTGTTAAATTAGTAAATGTTGTAATAATGGAGTATTACAACATATACAATGACCCTTATAATTATTAGGGATTACTGTTTCAAAGGTTGTTTTTTTTATTCTATAGTTTTAATGCACGAAATATTTGCACAGTCTTGAGATTGACGGTAAAGATCATGCTGCCTTTAGAACATATTTTTTCTAAACAGATAATATTTTCACAGTATAATGTCTTGTTGTTTTGTTTATCATTGAAGGTACAAAGCTGTACTTCTCTTTCTTTGACCATGAAAAAAACAAACATTTGATTAGGTGAATAGGTGTGTAGTCTGGCAAAAAGATTTTATTGTCTTCCCATATCAATAGGAAAATCAAAATCTTGTATAAAGATACATTCGCAGTATTCTGAGTATTTCCCTTATAAAGTAGGTGTAAGTCGAGGTAAAAACGTGTCACGTATTCGTTTGCCATATTTCTCACTGGTGTGTGAGACTATTCTTGAAAATATTATAATAAAATATCAACGATATTGTAGAATCATCATCATCATCATCATCATCATCATCATCATCATCATCAATCTTTAACCCAAGAGATCGTTGGGGAACCACAGTTGACTTTACAACCAATTCTCTCCATCTTTCCCTGTTCTCTACTGCCCTTTGGGAATCTCCAAATCCCACGCCTGTCCACTCCTTAATGTTGTCTTCCCACCTCTTTTTCTGTCTGCCGCTTCTTCTGCACCGTCGCACTGTGCCTTGCAAGATTGTTTTTGCCAGTCCAGATGATCTTGAGACATGACCGTACCACTTCAGTTTGCGCTTTTTTTTCTACAGTGGTCAAGAGGTCTTCATAGGATCCGATGGCTGGTTGGATCCTGTTGTGGACTTCTTCGTTGGTTACATGGTCAATGTATGAGATGCCAAAGATCTTGCGATAGCATCTCGTTTAGAAAGTTTGAAACCTTCTTTCTGGATCTGATTTAAGCGTCCATGTTTCACAAGCATACAAAAAGATAGATATGACAATCAAGCGCATCAGCCTTATTTTGGAACCAAAAGCAATGTTGGTATCTTTCCATATTGGTCTCAACCTTGCTATTGCTGCTTTTGTCTGGGCAATCCTGCAAAGTAGTTCTGGTTTGGAGCCCTCATCTGTGATAATTGATTCCAAGTACTTAAAGCTTGTGACTCTTTCCAGCTTCTGTTCACTGACCTTTAATTTCTGCACTGATGCCATTGGTGCAGTTTGTCATCAGTTTGGTTTTTTCGTCGCTAATCTCCATACCGTATGCAGTGGAGGTCGTGTCGAGGCGCTCAACCAAGTCAGCCAGTTCTTTTTCACCTCCTGCTAAACCATCAATATCATCTGCGAGGTTGACGTCAATCATCTGCGAAGCGAAGGTTGGTGATTGTCAGCATCGGAGGAAGAACAATCACCAACTGGCGATACAGTTACATTTGCAAACGATCTCCAAGAAATATCCTTAGTTAGCATGTTTGAATATTACAATATATGGAAATGACGAATAAACAGAGAAAGAAAAAAACCTTTATAATATTTTTTTAGGGCTAAGTTTAGAAATGTTCCTGATTTTAGATATAGCAATTCATTTGCTGATCTTGTACGTGATTTACCAGGGGAATATTTGCTAACTTTAATAAAAAAAATTTTATAAAAGAATGCGTGAATGACTTACTGATAGGCAACTGTATTTATTTGATGTAAAAGCTTTACATTTGGTTCCGAAGTATCATATGCGCCATTCATTGCCTTAACAGTATCGTATTCAAGATTCATTAATATAACAGTATCGCATTCCACATTCATTGCTGTAGCAGTATCGTATTCAACATTCATTGTTATAACATTGTCGTATTTAATATTCATTGCTATAACAGTTTCGTATTCAACATTCATTGCTATAACAGTTTCGTATTCAGCATTTATTGCTATAACAGTATTACTCTGTTTACAGTAGCAATATTTAGTTGTAAGATAGCATACAGTGAGCACAACCACTATATAGGTAGTTGAATATTATCATTAAAACTTAAAATCGCGAAGATATATTGCAATTCTGAAAATACATTTTCGATTTAGAGATATAATTTTAATGAATAAGGAAATGCAACCAAATAAAGAACTTATACCTATTCTTATTTTCAAGACAAAACAAACGAATAAAGAAACCATTGTTTCGCAAATAACAAAAATATGTTAGTTATTTCGACAAAATTTTTTTCCCTTTTTTTGTTTGTTTACTCAATGACGGGAATACGGCTTAAAACAGACTATTTACACTGCGCACGTATTATTATATGCAGATTTTAAGATTAGTAATTTACACAATACTTTTTAAAAACTTGTATTTGTAACTAGCGCCTCTCCTGTTATTTTTTAAAACACGTAGGTTTCTAAAGACGTAAAAGTTCTAAGCTTTTGCTTAAAGTATCGTGCGATAAACATAAGTTCACCAGCTGCGTTGAAATTTCAATCGTTCCACCTGCCGTTGTTTCTTTTACATTCAAGCTTGCTTGCAGTGTCGTGCTTCATTTACGACACCAAAACTAGACCATCAAGCAGATCACCGTTTTGTTTTTGGGGTTTGTTTTTTGTTTTATGTTGTTTTGTTTGCTTATTGTTGAGTTTTTTATTTTTTCCTGTTTTTTTTTTTTTTTTTTTTTTTTTTTTTTTTTTTTTTTTTTTTTTTTTTTTTTGCTTTTTTTTTCTTCTGATATTACTTCTGCCAATCAAAAGCCAGATCCAAAGCCTGCTGTGTATTATTGTCGATGCCCGATCCTCACAACTCATAGTAGATTTATATCGTGCCTTTTTCCTTCGTATGGGAGGTAACCCACTTAAAGGAGAAATGTCGTTGGTGTAAAGTGCAACTATAGCGCAAAAGCACCTTGACAACCACGTGACCACATAGACAAGAAGGAAAAAACGTTGTTCAGTATGGCTTCAAAGTTTGCCGATGTCGATGTAGCACCACCAATTGAGGTTTTCGCCTTGATTGCACAGTATAATGAGGATCCACATCCTAACAAAGTTAATTTGAGCGTTGGGGGTAAGTCTGTATCGAGACAGGTGAGAACAAGTTAAATGTTTATTTTCAGGGTGACCTCTGTACTCAATAAAGTCTTACGTAAGATCTTCCGTGTTAATAAAAGCACATATACTCAGTAATAAAATATATTTATTCTCATGTAAGTTTCATATAGTGGTTGCCGTAATCATTTTATAGACCCCTGAAATGTACATGGAAATTACAGGTTCCATTGTGTTACATAATTTCGAGGATGACGTTGTAGTACCTAAAATGTAGTGGCTCATGGTCATTCCGTACCCAAGTTGTTTCGTACCCAGTGGAAATTGGTCGTTTCGTACCCAAGGTGCGGGTCGTTTTATCCCCAAGGTGCTAGTCATTTCATACCCAAGGTGCTGGTCGTTTCATACCCATTAATTTACAAGGTCAGATATACAGTATTGTCATATTTACCGCTCCCTCTCTAGGCCTAATCTTTTTCCTACCTTAAAAATTGCATGAGCAAAGCATATCCGGGAAAAAAAATTGACCAAACACAAATCATTACAGTAATTATATTGTTTTCACTGGATGACAGCATCTGTGTACTAAAAGAATTAACAAAAGTTCACATTGTCAGTAAAAAGAAAAAGAAAATGTTGGCCAGGTTTAAAAAACTTAATAAGTCCATTCTTTTCTCTATTGTTCAAATTAAAAACATTGTCATATTTCTTGGTATCATTTAGTAATGACTAATGTGACTGAAAAAAATTACAAATGTTTATCCTCTCAAAGCAACTAAAAATTCTGCAATATTTTAATAATGGGGATGAATGCAGATAAAACAGTGTTGCTTGATTGAGTTTATCTTCCCCAAGGACCAATACTGGTGTTAATTTCAATTTTTGTCGCCTGCTTTTAAAGGTGTTGAATGTGGTATACTATACGGACCGCAAAACCATTTTTTGGTAGACTGCCGGCTGCATTAGCATACTTGTGCATAGTTTTGGACACTTTCAGCAATCACAAGAAACCATCAAGTTAGTGGCATAATTGAAATTCTCTCTGTTTTCAACTAAGTATAAATGTTAATATTTTTTTCATGGCAAATGAAAATTTGTTTTCATTGTTTGGCATAATCTGTTTTATTTTGTTATCCTCCTAAATATAATTCACATAAATAATCGTGGAGAGAGAGAGAGAGAGAGAGAGAGAGAGAGAGAGAGAAGATGATTTAACTTGGCACTGAATTTTACATGTATTTACTTCTGTGTTTTAAAATTGATTTATTTAATTATTTAAATAATCAAAGATATGTATGCGTGCTTTGATTCTGCCAGTATTGAAACGTTTATCATACAGCACCCCATGTAATACAGCATATATTTTTCCAGAACAGGACAGTAAAAATTACAATCCAATGAATGATTGAAGGAGATGTTTTAGTAAGATGAAAGATTAGCTCAAACAGGTTTCTTAAAGAACAAAAGACTAACATCATTATTCCTAATTGTACATTCCAGAGTTTTATTACATACCATATTTACTGCATGTTTTCGGACATTGTTTGTTTTCGGACACTGTTTTTTTTGGGCAAATATAATATTTAAATGCCTTGTAATTTTTCGGACGTTGCTCCAGTATAATTTTTTCTACAAATTATGTTTTCAGACACAATCTAAGAAGATCTGCTGCTTCGTTTTAAAGTAAAATTCACAGTGTGTTTGTCATTAATTTAACTGATACAAAGTTCGCTTCATTTGGTCGCCAATTATTTAATGTGATCATGAGCTTCCATGGATTGGTTGTCAGTGTAGACATCGTTACACACGAAACCACTTCACGCAGGTGTGACAGTTATGGCTTTGATTAGAAACCATGGCCCCTGCTTTATATCATTAAACAATACATCAGAGAGTCAGTATGGATTAGTAAATTCATTGGCATCGTGCAACAAAACAAACCCCTTATCCCCGAGGCATTATGTACCACGGGTTTAATTGTAGTTATTGTTCTGCAGGTAATAAACCTCTTTGTAGATGATAAATATTGATTGTGGGTTCAACATGTTCGGTACATCGTGTGCTCTTTTAACGAAATCCAGATGGCTGCCCTTTATTTCCAAACACACCTGTCAAAGAAATCCCACAAATTATACATGCAGTAGGAACAATTATCACCTAGACACCCTGAAATCTCCAACATGCATCAAAACAATCTTTGAGCAGTTGATTGTTTCGAGTCGGCAGGCTCTACTCATTTTGAACCTACCCTCACCTAGGTGGGAAACAGAAAGAAGATCGAACCACAACAAATAGATCACCTTTATTTTAAAAAATACCAACATATTAACGACTTGTATATTGCAACTTGCTTGTTATTTTTACCCTTCCTAGGCGTGCATACAACACTCACCCCATATGGAGCCTCTCATCCTTGGTGCTCTAAGATTAGCCCTCATACATGTACCGGTATTTCTACTCTCGATGCTAAAATGTTTCTGTCATAAATATCTTCAGAATTATAATTCCAAATTTTTTTTATTTAGTTTATATTAATATCTTAATTGCACAGACATAAAGCTTGCATGCATTTGTAAGGTAGATTTTATTGATCACTGATTAGTAAAGGGTTAAACTGGATTGCATGATTACTAATATGGCTGTTATTTTTGGAAAATATGCACACAATCGTGGCTCTAATACATGTATGGCTGCGTTTTCTGGTGGATGGACATGTATCAAATAGACAAAATAGGCAAGTAATGCCTGTTTTTCATTCATTATCCTTAGACAAAATACTTGTTTTACTTCATGGCAGCACATCATCATGTGAGCTAATGGTAACTTTGTTACGGATGGGGGGGGAACAAATTTGTCTTCCCCTGTTTGTTTTCGGACACCTAATTAAAGAATTTAATATGTATTCGGACAACAAAAAAAGTAATTATTTTTTGCCATCCGAAAACATGCAGTGAATACGGTACATGAAAAAAACATAATTACTATACGCATTTCTGTTTTCAAATTTAAAAATCATTGTATAATAATGCAATTAATTTGCCTTGTCAGTCAGTTGTTGGGCTGTATACGCTGGTGCAACGTTTCAGTACTTTTGAGGAGGAAATAACGCCGTTCTGGTACTCTTCCCCCACCGAGAATATTTTCACCTGCATTTTTTAACATTTTTTTCTTTTCTGGTATGTTCTCAGCTTTTTATCTGATACCAGTAAATAGTGTAGTAATGTCAAATAATTCTTGACACAGAATTTATTAAGATTTCTCCAAATCAAAAGACTGCTGAATAACAGAGACCTTGTGTAATTATTTGAAAGTAAAACAAAAACAAATAAATAATTAAACATGTGTGAAACTGAACTAAGCTTGAAAACTTCCAATTACTAGATATCCGCAGATTTTAACACTTGATAACTTAACATTTCAGTTATGCTTCCCGTTAAAGTATACAAGGTCATGTAGGATTCATATAATATTATCCCTTAATTATGTTCCTATTATTATTATTATTATTATTATCCATTTATATATAGCCTTTACTTCACTAACATCTAGATTCATTTTAGCATTGATTGTTCATGTAATTACCTTTGTAATTTTGTATGCCTCTATCTATCTATCACAAAGGAAAAAAAGCAACATTGAACAGCTTTAAACAGTTTGAAATATGTACAAAATATCTTTTTTATATGATATTGGTGGTTATATTTGTGTTTATATTTGTACTTTAGGTACGAAACCACTATAGCATTGGGTACAAAACAACCAGCACCTTGGGTACGAAATGACCATTGCTTTGGGTATGAAACGATTCATTTGGGTACGAAACGACTTGGGTACGAAACAACTTGGGTACGGAATGACCAGATACGAAATGTAGTTGAGATCTGGCCCTGCAGTCAGGAACCATTCAGAACAGCCTACATATTGGGCTTTGGAAGCGAAAATTACAATTGTTTTGACTTAAGTCTGTTGTGTACTCCCTCCCCCCGCAAAAAAAACTGCATTGCTTATGATAGTAATGAATCGACATTATTTAGGCAGTAAGACGTCAACCCATACAGCGTAAATATCTGGGTTGACGTCTTATATTGGCAGACTATATTTTGTTTAGTCTTGCTCTGGTGCATTATGAATCATACCATGTTTTTGGTCTTCAAAAGTATTTATCTGGCACAGTTGCTATCTAGCTGAGGATTATTTAATCCCTTTAAAACCACATGAAACCAAACATTTTTCTGTCTTCAGAGACTTTTTTAATTTGGAAAAATAAAGTCATTAACAGCGAGCACCGTGTTAAAGAAATGCCTTTTCTTATTTAGACCGACAGCCTTGTATACATTGTAAGGTGCGTGGTTGTGATGTGGATGTTCTCACAGGCATAAATAAAAGTTTGTGCGTTTATACTGAATGCAATGTGCAAGACAACAGTTGTAATATGTGGTAAAATTAAAATAAAGGGTGCAAAACTACATTGACAGAATTCCCTGAATCATTGTAGAAGTAAGCAGAATATAGACTTTTTCATATTTTTGGTAATTATATGCCACACGTTCCAAAATAATTCAGTCTGATACATTGTAATATTTTTGTAAAATTCATAATTAATAGCATTTAAAATGCTAGTGTTTTGACTACATTTAAAGTAACAGTTAAAATATTCAGATGACATTATTTTTAAAAACTCTTGTACCAAATCAGTAATGAATTTAAATAAAAATGTGTGTAGTTTTAGATGTCAGGCTGTTTCCTGATTTTGAAAAGGTATTAATGCCGTTTTGTACCAACAGGTTGCGTAATTCTCTTTCTAAAATCCTTTTTTTCTGCGTATTTTAATAGATGTTTGCAAAGGTGCTTTTAATGCTACCTTGCATACTGTGCAGTATTCAAATAGAACTTTATTTGAATAATGACAACAACAATACAAATAATAACTGTTACAGCAGCAGCAAGATACAAGTAGTAATAATAATAAAAAAAATAATAACGGCATGATTAAATAAATTTGTTTATATTAAGTGAGCTGCATGTACTTTGAACACTTGACCAGCTTTATGGAAAACAAATTTCTCATTACAAACTTGTGACCATATTTTCATTGTCAAACTCATGTAATTGTGACATTCAGGTAGTCGACACATATTCTATAAACTTCACTCTCTCGGGTGTTTGAAGAACTCTGAAATGTTTATAATGGGATAAAGTATCATTCTGGTACAAGTATTTTATTTCATTTATGAATACGATGACTTGTAAACAACAAACGACTTGTTGAAAAGTGACAATGGCTTCCTGCTGATGCGCATGTTATGACAGCAGGTGTAAGTGGCTAATTCTGCCCTCCAGTCTCCAATCTCTATTACAATTTTGATGTCCTGCTAGTGCTTACACAATTTGATAAATGTATTAACATTTACCCCGTGCCTATCAAGACCAATCTGCAAAATCTTTGTCTGTTTGGAGAAATAAATCCTGAATATCTTTTAGCCAGTACAAAGATCAAAATGTCCATCAAATTGAAATTTTCAGAAATATCTGAGCAAATCAGTGAATCATTGTAATTAAATATCTAATTACTCCTAAGGCCCCCACCCACCCACCAAATATGTGTTTCCGGTCTCTGTTTTTCATTGCCAATCCAAGTATTTTCAACACACCCCACCCTGGTAAAAAAAACATAAATTAAAAAAATCATTCTTGAAATTGATTTGTGCATTTAATTGAACTGGTTTAGCTCAGTACTTGAAGTACTTAGTGCATTATATATATATATATATATATATATATATATATATATATATATATATATATACCTACCTACCTATCCTAATTTTAAAAACTGCAATAGGGAACATATATTTTTGGATTTTTGGGGCATACTTATATTTGAATATTTTGACACTGAATATTATCTTAGAAACTATACCAACAGTATCAAGAACAATTCCAAGTGTGTTTCATGAGATAATCAAGATTCTGTCTAGATTTACTCCATATAGTATAGGGTTTGCCTGTAGCAGACAGTTTCACATTGTGATGGATTTGCATTTAGTGTGATTGACAACAAAAAAAATCAGTTAAGAAAATTGTTGCCATTGTCCAAGTGGAAGATTGGATGAAAGAAACAATAAAAACAGAATTTTGTAGGTTAGGATTTACATTTATTTCATAGTATAGAAATATTTGCTTGCTTTTAGTGATATGTAGACAAAGGAATCTTATTGCACAAGGTTGGTTCATGAACAGCAGTGAAGTTAATGGACATAGTTTGTAGTGTTTTGTTTGTAATACAAATACTATTCAGATTTACAAAACATATTATCTTCAATAAACTGATATTGCTAAATAAAAGCTGCACGGAAGATGACTGGTCAAATTTAAATACATGTTATAAGACTGCTAATTCAGGCAAAAGGATCTGAGTACCTTGACATTAGGTTAAAAAAAAGTCAGAAGGTTTGCAATGGCAATCCACTGAATTCACTCTGTATTGAATTGATTGGATCTAACAACTTTTTTGGTATTTTGTATTGAAATTGCCTGAGCAAATAAAAATGTACCGAGAGAAAAAAATAAATTTAAAAACTATTTGAGCTTTTTTTTTCCAGCATATAGGACCGATGAGGGCAAACCATGGGTTCTGCCAGTAGTCAGGACAGTAGAAGCACAAATGGCCACAGATCCAACTCTGAATCATGAATATTTGCCTGTAGCGGGGCTTCCTGACTTCAGGGCAGCTGCAGTCAAACTACTTCTTGGTGAGGACAACCCTGCATTGGTGGAAAACAGGGTAAGGTTCTTAGTCTCTTTGGATGTCTCAGGCAAATCAGGGTCCCACTACCTGTGATTGGGAACCCTGTGCAATCCCAAACCAGGGAAAGGTAAACATCTCAATGCAATGTTAGTGTGTCTATTATGTTTTTCTGTTGTTTTGGTTTTTAATCATAATTTGATTGATGCTGTTGGAAAACCTGAAGACTGATTTCCCCAGCATTCACAATTTCAGTAAGGTAATCACATAAATATTTTGATCAGAAAATCAAAACCTATGTATACCAATTTGTCAATTGCAGTATGACACATTTGCTCTGTAGAGATTGTGTTTTTAAAGTATAGCATCAGATTTTATGCATACAATTTTTCTAGCAAGAAAATTATGTTTTGAATGAAAAACTAGCCTCAATAACTTCAACCTTTTGTTATTTAATTTTGCCACATAATATTTGACTTAATATCTGTGCATATAATCTTGATTCTCTGTAAAAGTGATTTCTGTCACTGAAATTGTGACAGAAGAAACAGAAGCTAAACACAATAAACACAAAAACCATAATTTATCACTGTAATTTTTACCTTTCTCCAGTTTCAAATTGCACCTAGGTTATGAGGTTGGGTTGTCCAGTATGGCCTCCAGACAATATTTCTTGGTGCCTTGATGTATATATTCCATAGATTAGATATAGTGGTCACAATGTCTGCAAATATTTCATTCTTCACAGTTGACACAAAACTGTAGTATGTAGAAAAAAATGCTTTACTCTGTGCAGCACCTGCAGTTCGATTAAGAATGCAAAATTTATTCCAGGAAAAGTGTAAACATCCCTGGTCTAGTGGCATGTAGTGTTGATCTATGACTAGTAACTCTAAACCTGGAAGTTGTCAGTTTGAACCCATATACAGGTTAAGTTTTATCAAATCCTTGAAAAAATGAGTTCCAAAGTGTAAACATCCCAGGCCAAGTGGCATGTAGTGTAGGTCTATGACTAGTAACTCTGAACCTGGAAGTTGTCAGTTTGAACCCACATACAGGTTAAGTTTTATCAAATCCTTGAAAAAATGAGTTCCAAGATTAGCATAAGCAAACACAACTACAACAACACCTCCTGGCAGAGTTCTACAATAAATTTCTCTGGCCAAATGCTAAGTTGCCTTTGAAGAATCATTTGTCCCATGCAGAATTATAATTGCCTGCAGGAATTTGTGTACGGTCACAAGTTATCAGAATACTTTGGCAAGAAGCACTCATAGGAAGGTATGATGTGAATGTTTTTTCTGTTGTATATTATGCTGTCCTTTCAGATCTTGGTTCTCCTAGATCTCCAGAAGAAGAAACTGGAAGGCTCCTATATGGATATTGTAGACCTTATTTTCACAACTGAAAGCCATGGACTAGAAACTGGTGGTCATGTACATATGAATTCTCACTGAGTAGTCATTGGATACAGAATTACCACAGAATTGTTGTATTCCTTGTAGTTGTTGTTGTTGTGGGGTTTAACGCCATTTTTCAGCACACGATAGGCTATACATGGCGGCCAGTATTAATGGTGGAGAAGAACCCGGGAAAACCCCGGAAAGAACCACCGACCCACGAGAAGCTACTGGCAAGCTTTCTCACATATCTACATCGGCCGAATCAAAGACTCGAACCCACGCAGACAGAGGTGAGATGGCAGTGATCCGTAACGGAGAGCACTTTAGACCACTCGGCCACTTGGAGCCACTGTATTCTTTGTAAAAAAAGTCAAAGTGACAATTTCATTCAGTTTAGATTTTTGCCTTGAAACTATTTTCTTCATGTACTTTTATTTATTTATTTATTTATTTTATCTTTCATTAGGTTGAAGGAATTCAGGCGCTAGGTGGAACAGGTGCCCTACGACTGGCTGCAGATTTTCTGAAAATCATTAAGAAGTGTGATAATGTGATCTTGTCTAGTCCAACATGGGGTAAACATGCAGATTTTTGTGATATTTCAACTTGACAGTGGTAGGGGCATAAAGTGTTAATCTTGTCCATTTGTCTGTCCATCACATCTTCTTCAAGTTTTGTGTTTGTCATTTCAGGCACTGGGGGTCTGTGTTCCATGAATATAGTTCTTCTGTAACTACCTGATCACATTACATTAGAATTACTTTCTTTGTTACCTCTGAATCCAGCCCTCCTGGAATGAAAAAAAAAATGATTTTCAAGAGGTCAGAGTTCAAAGTCTCTGTAATTGAAAGAAGAAAATCAGTTTTGCTCATTGGCTTTTGTTCATGAGTAAGTTCTGTAATGAAACTTTTGGTTTGCACTAAATGAAAATGGTGCAAATTGAACCTCCATTATGGCTGCCATTGTTACCATCTTTAGAATTTTCCTATGGATATGCCACCTGAACAGAAAGTTGTATCAACATAGAGGTTTTACCACAAGATGTCTTATGATATCTGGTTAGTCCAGATGAAAATGGTGCCAATCTGGCAAGCAATATGGCTACCATGACAGTAATCTTCAAAATATTAACGTTACTCCTCCCAAATGAAAGGTCATATTGATATGTGGTTTTCATTAGAAGTCTTCACAAGGTATCTGGTTAGTCCTGAATGAATGGATGGTAATATCAACATGGGTTTTCACTAAAAGCCTTCTTATAATGTCTGTTTGAACCTCAATGAAAATGGTGCCAATCTGGCATCAAATATGGCTGCCATGGTGGACATCTTGAAATGCTTGTTATTGCTGCACCTCCTGAATGGTTGCTTAGATCAACATAATGTTTTTACTAAGACTTCTTCTGATGTCTGGTTGGTCTCAGGTGAAAATATGGTTACTGTAGTGACCCGTGTGAACATTTTGTTATTGTACAATAACAGAAAGGCTTCAGCACTCAGCATTTAAAAAATGGTATTAGCTGGGAGTCCTGAAAATACCTTTTGGCTAGTTGAGCATCATCCCCTTAACTCTTGTTTAGTTTCCTAGTCAAGTGTTCAGTTTACGGTATGACTCAGTTTCAGTCATTTGTTGTTCATTGTGTCTTATGCTTTTGTCAACATTTGAAGTTTTGAACTTTTACAAACTTCTGGAGAAATCACATCCAAGTTTGATATTGAACATCCAGGCATTAAGGCCTGTCAGGTTTATATACATGATGCTAAAATCTACCACCCATTATAACAGCTGCCTAAAATATTAAAACCTTAATTGAACTTTTTTTTGAAAACTATTCAGTGGAATTCAGTCAGATTTTGTCAAAAAAAGCCTTATAAATCTTTACATTTAATACCAATTTTCCACTCTGTGTGACCATTGTGTATCCTAGGGAATGGCATTTTGCTACCATCTGCTAAGCATGATATAGCCAATAATGTGTCAAAAGTGTTGTTAAAACCAACAAAACTATCTAATTGCCCCCCCCCATTCCATTATCCCTGCATGAAACAGGGATGATAGATTTATTGAATGTATTTCTGTGTTGTATTAATTATTATGTAGTACATTAAAATGACTCGTGTTCCTATAAAACTGTTGTGATTTTTAATTGTTGATTCTTTCAGAAAACCACAGGATGATATTCAAAAACTGTGGCTATGGCAATATAAAACAGCATCGATACTGGAATGCTGAGACGAAAGGGCTTGATCTCGATGGCATGCTAGAGGATATCAAGGTACTTCATTTCATCAAACATAACACACTTAATCTGGTTTATCAGTAACATTTTGCAAAATCGATAGAATGAAAAGATGTTTAAGCAACTTAAAATGTTAATCAGGCACATAAGCCCTGATTTCAGTCTTTATTTCAGATTGTATTGTAATTACCAGCTTATTGTCAGCTTGCCTTCACTAAGTGGGGGAGGGCTACCCCCACCCCTGTGTCTGAGTCATTGTTGGCATTTGTTTTGATAAATATACATCTTTAATGTTTAAGTTGATATCTCAGACACCATTACCTCAGCAGCCATAAAAGTTGATTTGTGCTTGTAGCTTGAGTAGCACACCACCATTATAAAAGTAGGTCACAGTGACCTAGTGACCTGCATTTAATTCTTCAGTGACACCATGTATACCTTTTATGTTGAGCTTAGTTTCTTGGACACTGTTGCATGTTTAGGGATGAAACTTAAAATGTTCATATATGATGAGTACTTCACAACCATAACAAATATAGGTCGCTGTTACATAATTTTTGCATTCAAGTAATCATGTACATTTTTTACATTATAGATCAGTCTCTTGGACACTGCTGCTTTTGCAAATGAAAACAGCTCTGCAAACATCCTGAGAGATACTTAACCACAATACAATTGTTTTGCCTGTGAAGTACTCATGATGTATGAACATTTCCAGTTTTCATTGATCGGTTTTAACTTTTAATACATTATTTGGTATATCATGCTGAGGAAATGAGAGCTAATTACCTTGATCGAGGCAGCTGACCCATGCTGGTGTGGATGGGTATAAAACCCATGACTGTTCGATTATGAGTCTGATACTGTACCAACTGAGCTGCCATGGCTCCCAAACCACAGTATAAACATAGGTCACTGTGACTTGCTTTTCATGCTCTTGTAATTGTTTATTCTGTTTATGTTCAGGTTAGTTTTTGGGACACAGTTACTTGGACAATCATGTCACTGTGGCTTATTTGTAATGCTCCAGTGATCATGTACACTTTTTTACATTTTGATCAGTTTCTGGGACTCTCTTGTCTCTACAGCCATGAAAATAGATATGTAGATGCATCCAGAGGAGTCCTTCTGTGTGTAACATGCTGCATGAATCTTAATGAATTGCACTGAAACTTGACAGACATATTAACTTGAAGTAAACATGCACATATTATTCTGTTGTCCTGCTCTGATGTATTGTTTCAGAGTTATGCTCCTTTTGGTCTAATTTATATACTTTTTATGACTGGTACAAATTCTTCAAGCTTTTGTATAGTCAGGCATCCATTTTATAGGTTTTTTCTTAATAGAATTCTTGGACATTTTGGGCTTGAACTTTTTCAGTAAAAACTATTTTACCATGATTAAATGGAATCCTGATCAGTAACACATTCTTGGTTTGTTGTGGTGATTATTTCAGCTGATTTCAATTACAGGCCATGCCAGATGAAACTGTTGTCGTTCTCCATGCCTGTGCGCATAACCCAACAGGTGTGGACCCGACACAGGAGCAGTGGAAAAAGATAGCTGACATGTGTGAGGTAAAAGATGATTTGTTATATTTGCCTGGTTCTGTATTTGTGCCCTTTGTAACAGGATGATGCCTACTTGAGATTGGATCTAGCAAAGATGCTGAACACAATTTTATGAATGAGATATTTATTTATAATGTAATTAAATGATGAATAAATCTTATGTTGATAAAGTCCAACAATGGATATAAAAGAATGATGCGCACGTCCAGCTGGCAATCATGATGTTCTTCTGGATCCATATCTTTTATCAAATGGTCAAGTAGCAGCCACGTATGCACTGCACAGCAGAGGCGAAGGATCCCTTGAGAGCCACCTTATTCCCAGGAGACCCATTGGTCCCAAAGCTTTTGTCCCTCAAAACAAGTAAATTAATACTGTCTTTCAAGCCAATGTCACCCTCAATAACAGCATCCGGGTTACGTGAAACCCCCGAGTTCTATGCCTCCTGTGAAACTGCTTGAAAGATACACAATAACTGAGCCATGTAGTATATGAGACATGGTCAGGTACGAATGCAGTAATATACATTATGCATGTACACACATGAATTAGCTTTGTTATACATTAAATTCCTTTATCAGAACTACTGTATGAGATTATTATTATTATAACCATTTCATGTACGAATCTGTGTCCAACAAGATTAATCTCACTGGATTATAAGAGCTCAAACATTATTCATCATTTAATGCATGTAACACATACTTGAATCCATCTTGTCTGTTTAGTTATAAAAGTGGATTGCTTGAAACAGACTATTGTTTATCTGATAGCATGGCATTACATGACATAGGTCTGACTTTCTAGAAAATTTATAATAAACTAACACACTTCAAAATATAAAATCAATTCTATCACATAAAGTGAATGACAAAAACAGAATACAATTTTATATTTCACATACCTTTATAGATGAAGATTGTTTCTGTAAAGTGGACAGCATCCAGACAAAACTTGTATTGTGATAATACAGTGAGAATTTAATCTATAAATACTCTGGTTATGGTCAAATCTGTGGCCAGGGAACTTGAGGTAATTGGGTTTCTTACTGCAGGCACTTTGCTCATGAAGCAGTGGTGAAATGAAGTCATTATTCTGAAATAACCGTGGCCAAAAGCAACAATTACCCTCAGCTAACACTAGGGGGTATATTTTCATTCGTAAATAATGTATTGATATTAAGTAAACACAACTCTTGGACACCTTTGCATCTCTCAACAGGGAGATATGGGTGGTTAAAGTCTTAATTCATACAGGTAGATTGTATGCTTGTAACTTGAATTTCATCAGCACTGATTGATTTTGGGTAATCCAGTATTATCTCCAGAATATATTGCTGTGTTGGCCTACTGTACCTTCATATCATCTGGTAGGTTGCCAAAGCAGCTTCATAGCCCCACTGTACCTTTTCATTGCATCCCGGTACTGCTTGTCAAAACCATCATTTACTTCCTAGTCCTTCTACATGAATAGCAACATTACTGTTTACATGTATTCTTCCCATCTTCTGCTGTGTTCCTATTGTGGACTGCCATCACGGTTGAAGAGTGAAGATTTGCTGAGGAATGCTGATTTTGGTTGAACTACCAGTTAAGTTTCTTTTACAAAAAAAATATTAATCAATTTATGCTGAATTTGATTAGACATATTCATTTCATTAAAGAAATTGCACACCTGGTTGAACTGACATTGCTCTTCAAAGAATGGAAATGGTTTGAAAAAAACAAACGCTAGCTTGTGCCTGGATTTCCTCGATAAAGAAAAAGACATCAAAGTAAATATACAATGAACAAAGCAATTATACTCTTAAGTTTTGCAACTGTGTCAACATGGGCTGCCAGCTGTGTGAGATATTCTTGAAGATTTGGCCTCCTGATTTCCTGTCAGAGCTGACAGAATAGTGTTCCATAGCACTGATTGTTATGGCAGTAAGACATCAACCCCTTTTACTGCTCCCTTCCATCATACATATCTGGGAGGTCTATGCTTTATGTTGCCCAACTAGAATCATTTAATACACCAGTAGAACTTAATCTATACTGTATTGTTCTGTTGATGAATTTGATCAGCATGGACATTAATGATATTAATACTGTAGGTTAACTCAAAATTCTTTGTTATACTTTTAAGGAAAGTATTGGAGGTGTTAATGGAGATTCCTCATTTCAGTTATGCTTTCATATGACAGCATAATTCAGACATTCAGTGCTGTTTCATAACTTTAGGCTTTACATGCAAGTCATGGTGGAAATTCTCCATATAGGGTTGACAGGTTGCTCAGATATGGTGGAAGTTCTCTATACAGGGTTGACAGGTTGCTCAGATATAGTGGAAATTCTCCATATAGGGTTGACAGGTTGCTCAGATATGGTGGAAATTCTCCATATGGGGTTGACGGATTGCTCAGATATGGTGGAAATTCTCCATACAGGGTTGACAGGTTGCTCAGATGCATATTAGATAGCATATTGAGTCATCTATTTTAATTTAACTATCCTATCTTCCCAGCATATTCCTATACAACACTAACTGTGTTTTAAAATGATTATGACTGTAAGATGTATGTATGTATGTATGTACATATGTATATATGTATGTATGTATGCATGTAATTTTCCAAAAAAAATCTTTAAATTCCATATTTTCTTCACAGCAAAAGAAGGCATATGTCCTGATGGACATTGCTTACCAAGGTTTTACTTCAGGGGACATTGAGAGGGACTCTTGGGCTGTGAGATATTTTGTCAACCGAGGATTTGAGCTTTTTGCATCTCAGTCTTTCTCCAAAAACTTTGGTCTTTACAGTAAGTATTTGTACAAGAACTTTTCACACTTGTTTTTGTGGATATTGCAATGTAGGTGACACTTTACTGGTAGCAATAAGGTTATCTACTTTAACATTTTGTTTGAAGATATTCAGTTCAAGTTTATTTGAAAATGTATTCATTTTGGACACATCGAATACACACAGGCAAGGCTTAGTGTGTTGCTGAACATTTTTCAGAGTTGTAATGATACTAATATTGCAATGAATACCTTCCAGGTGGCCGAGTGGTCTAAGACACTTTCATTTTCAGATCACTGAGATCTCACCTCTGTCTACTTGGGTTTGAGTTCTTCACTCAGAATACATGTGTATGTAAGAAAGCTTGCCAGTTGCTTCCCATGGGTTGGTGGTTTTTCTCAGGGTTTCCCCTGGTTCTTCCTCCACCAGATATACTTACTGCCATGTATAGCCTATCATGTGCTGAAAAATTGCGTTAAACCCATAACAACAACAACAACAATGAATATCTTGGCATATAAAATGCACCATATTTACTTCCTTATTCATCGAGTCCAACTGTAAATTGCACACATCCTGATCTGCCATCAGGTAATGTACCATAAGATCTGGATCTATGCAGTTTGTTTGGCATAATCAGTAGAAAAAGCAACATAGACCCTGATCAGATGGAGTATTATGAGATGGCAGATCAGGGTCTCTATGTTTGCAGTTGGACTCCACTTATAAGTGGATATATATGGTACTGTGAATTTATTGTGAATTGTGGTTAACCAATTTTCATGGATTTAACAGTTGCTTCAGACCACAGTTTGAAAGGTCATAATTGGTAGTCATGAAAAATCTCAGCTTTATTGTATCAGTAAGTTGACTGGTTACAAGTTGTAATCTGTTTTTCCTGACACCTTTTGGAGGGACCAGTCTAATAAAGGAACAAGAACCAACCAGTATACAATAACAAAGCAGAAATAATGATGATGATATCTCATATACTGGATTTTTGCTTGTCAGATTGGTAACAAATCAAACATGTTCAGAGAGTTGTTTATGTGAGGTAATAATATTTGATCTCATTTGGTTATATTTTCTGGAACTTGTTGGAAAGGCTAAAATCATGGTAGGGTGACCAAAACATTAGTCCTCCATTCTTACAATATGCATACAGCCACTGACAAAGCGAAGACCTGCTCTTCTTCGATTTTACTAAGGACACAAAAGTTGCTCTCCAGCTAGTGCTTTGCAGATAGCAGAAGCAGAAATTGACAACTTCGCACATATCTTGTTGTTCCCATGTTTCAACATCTTGTGTTTTGGAATAAAACAATTTCAGTTAGTATTAACTAACAGAAATTAATCGTGTTTCATCAAGTCACCTCAACTCATAAATAACCCGTGATGGGCTGATATGGTAATTGCATACATTAGCACAGCTTCGTGTGGGACCAGTTACATATGTTTGATAAGGGTGTCACAGTTGGCTATATTGGGAACATAGGGATCATTCAGATATTCATTACATTAAGACCTTGATATGGTGTTTCAAGAACCTGTCTGACAAATGAGAAACTGTGGCAGGACATATGAGGGTATGACTCAATGTCATATCTTAATGCAGGGGTCTCAAGCACACAGCCTGTAGGTCACATGTGGTCCATGAAGTTATTTCATGTGCCATGCAATGACGTTCTTAATTTGTAAAATAATTAATGATACAGATTTTTTCTTCAGTCAGCCCAGTTTTGCTAAAATTGGATTATTTCATTGTTTACTTCTTGTTTCCAACATTTCAACTGGCTACTTGTTATATGAGCTGCTTTCGTTGTATGAAAAGGTTTCATCATTGCATCCCTCAGGTCAATGTACTTGACCTCATGTGGCCTTCATGGTGATTTGAGTTTGAGACCCCTTTCTTAATGGGAGTAGTCGTCAAATAAGTGGATGAAGTTGAAGTTGCTGATGTACATTAAGAAGGGTTTCACTGTTTACTTCTTGTTTCCAACATTTCAACTGGCTATCTTTACTATGAGTTGCTTTCGCTGTATAGAAAGGTTTCAGTGATGTGGCCCTTGGGGCAATGTACTAGGTCTCATGTGGCCCTCATGGTGATTTTAGTTTGAGACCCCTGTCTTAATGGAAGTATTCAAATAAGTGGATGAAGTTGAAATTTACTCATGTACATTAAAAATGTTCTATACCCCACAAAAAATTTTGGTCTCTTTTGCCAGTTAGTGTAAGCCCTATAGTATATCAGCTGTCATATATTTTTGTCTTCTTTTAGCTTTCTTGAGATATATATATATATTAATTTTTCAGCAGTTGGGGTATAAGCAATGTTTAAGTTCTGTGTTTTGCAAGTCAGATATTGGTGTTATTTGTGGATTCCTCCTAGTCCTGCCCAGCTTATATGGCTGGTTAGAGTATTTAATGGAATCCCTTGTAACTTTAATGGTACCTGAAGGTTTTAGTATTACAAAGTTTCATAATTTTTTAGGTTCATCTAAATGTACCAAGTTGTCATGACTAAGGGGTTTCTGGTTCTGTACTCGCCTTCCTTCGGGTATTAAACCTGTTAGTTTGCTTTACTTCCTTTTCCACCACTACTGGGTTTTCAAAAGTTTGTGACTTTGCCAGAGGTCAGTTTTGAAGTTGTATCTGGATTTTTTGCAACATTACATTTATATGTTTTTGTATCTGATTTTTAATTTGTGGCATAAGGTGTTAAATTCTCAATAGTTATTCTTAGTTAACAGTAATATATATACATACATGCCAACCATTATGCTTTTGGCTTAATCATTACTCCTTTTTTTACCAAATTCTGCATTACACTAGAATGTATATGGATTACGCCCTTTTGTTACATTACAAATAAAATTAAAATAAAGCAATCAGATGTTGTTTTTTTTCATTTTTTTTATTTTATTATCATCTCTTTAATTCCACTGATATAAATTTGAGAATATTCTGCTGTGTGAGAAGAGTGTAAAAGTAATTTCCTTATTTGCTATTTATAGTAACTGTATATATGACCCATTTAAGAGAAAACAGATGGATTTCTTCAAATGTGAAATTTGCCTGACAGATTTATTTTATTGATAAGCTAGGGAAGTTTTGAAAAAGTCTGTACTTTTAAAAAAAATGGTGCCAGATGTTAAGTGAAACACTTTACAGTATGAGTTGTGGATGTTATATGATGGAAAATGTAGAGCAGATGGATGTTTTCAAACTTCAAAACATGTCAGATCAGAAAAAAATGACAAATCAACACCACTTTACAAACTTTAAAAGAAGTATACCAGAGTAATGTAATACAGCAATCTGAGCACCTGACCTAATTGCAGATTTCCAGTTCCTGATCATTCAATGAAATTTACACAAGTAGAATAGTTGATGAGTACGGAATATAAATAATTTTTCAGTATATTTTGTGTTTGTATTCTGGTTCTAATCCATATGGATTTTGCCCTTTGTGACAAGAATTTTGACCACCTGCAGAATCAGATTAGTATTATTTCATGCATGCTGTAATTCAAGCATACACTTTTTACACCCAAATTATGCTTTTTTGCCACTTATAATAGCAGTAATTATGCTTATACCTCTCGGGGGATTGGCATGTATGTATAGATTATCAAGAGTAAATGTATGTTGCTCTCTGTCCTGTCTCATTCGATGGGTCCCCCCTGTGCAGAAGGAAGCCACCCTAAGGTAGGATTTATTGGAGTTTTTTCTTTTTCCTTTTTTTTAATCTTAGTGTCATTTTATAATGTTCCTTAAGTCTTTCCTCCCTTTGTTTGGCTATTCTCCAATTTTTCCTTGGTCAAGGCAGTGGTCTGTTCTCTATTGTTTCTGGAGTTGTTGTCGATGATACTGTTAATACTCTTTGCCATATGTCCCTCTGTTTATTGGTGGTGGGAAAATACATCATTATACAGACACAGATGAGACAATGGGTTCCATGCAACATTTGTATCTTAATAATTCCTTCACATTTACAAATAATGATAGGTTAAAGTAATAATTGTAATTTTCATGGAAAATTTCACATTTTAAATAAATAAAAATATTTATACATGCATTTAGAAGTAGCTATTTTGAAATATGTTATGGCCAGCCAGGGTTTGTACTTAATAATGTGCAAGTATTAAGACTGTCATGTTTACATATGTAAATAAAATCAATTTATGTTTGCTCTGCAAATATTTACAAAGCCTGCCTTCTCTTTAAACGATAAAATGAAAAGCATGAGAAAACAACATAACTTTTTGCCCCAGTCTTATTTAAAATACTGTATTACAGCTAATTTTTAATGAGGTACTAATTTTCATGGATTTCATTGTTGCCGTGAACCATGAATTTAAAGACCCAACAAAAAATTTGCCACATATCATCAAGAAGCCTCCCTCCTCGATTTCTTACTGCGTTTCAATCCTAGAGATCAGCTTAATAAATCAAGATTGTTTCTGTAATTTGGTACTAAAATGTTAGCCTTACATATTTAATTTTAACCCTCCGAAATAAGAATTATAAGTAAATTCTGTTATTTGAAGTTGGTTTATACATGAGGCAGGCTCAAACAAAGGAGTGATTTCTGTTGTTTTTAAATTTTGTTATCGCTTTTGGATGGACTCAAAACATATCAAATGTTGACACTACTTGCTAACAGCATTGAGCAAGGAGAAGTTGGTCATGTACTTTAATAACCAATTAGATTAGTGTTGTTGGCTGCATTGCCTTCTTTTGATGAACATGTCAGCTTTTAACACTGCTTACTAACTGTATTGAGCAGGGGGCAGCTGGTTATGTGTTTGATTGTTTGATTCATCTGTGGAATGATGATATTTGAATTTTACCACTCTTGAACCACTGTGTTAAACCATTGTCAGAAAGTAATTGATGATGTAACTTTATGGACAGTGTTTTAAGAAAGAAATGTTGCACATGTACTTTAATAACTAGATAAATGTTTTTGGCTGTATCGGTTCCCTTTGACTTTGAGCGTATGTGATTGATCTTGACATGCATTTGATTTGTGCTCATACAGGTGGTAGTATTGTTTTAATCACTGAAACAACTGCCATTTGTTGTTGGCATAGTTATGTTCTTTTGTATTCATTAATTGGGGTATTTATAAGGGTTAATCGATGAAATTAAATAACTAAAAATATGCAAACTTTGACAGGCAAAACCACGAATTTAAGTATGCATGAAAATGTCTTTTTCCACAAAACCATGAAAATTGAGAACCATGAAAAAAATATAGTACAGTAGCTGAAAGTAAGCATGGCAAATATTCTCCAATGGTTGTTGCCAGCAGAAAACAGAAAGCCAAATATAACTTGTGTCCTACAAAGTTTTTCTACACTGAGGATGGCACTGGTGTGATGACCAACCACTTGAAGTACATACACATCTTGTAAAAGTGAGAACATTTTCTCTGGGAAAAGAGTACTCATTCAACAGCCAGTTGTCACATTTAAGTCCCCAGTGTTATGTCTAAAGTGTAAGGGCAGAGATGTATTGAAAAACTAACTTTCTTTGAATGTGCATGATCTCTCACTAGTACTCAGTATGGTTCAGATGTAGAGATTCAAAAGTTAAACCCCATTTACAAAAGCAACAATTTACAACATGTTCCTCTCTGCTTTGCAGTTGTATAGTATCTGTAACTTTTGAGATGACCGCAATGCTAGGCACAAAATCCAAGCTGCTGACCATACTAGTGAGGAAGAAAATTATTCCATGCATATTTTGTCATTGGCATTAATGCTGACTGACTTCTATATATCCAAACTGTTTATATGGTTTAGAAAATGAAAATTGCAAAAAAAAAATAGAAGCCTGTAATTGTTGGTTGTAACTTGAAAGTGACTGAATTTAGCATGTTTTTGCATTGTATGAGGTAATATTGTGGTGAGCTTCACTTTTTTTTTTATTCAGCGTAGTC